>JAVSBS010009792.1:0-42426 GCA_033124195.1 Coracias cyanogaster | reverse complement strand
GGCCCCGGCGGGTCAGCACCAGGGCCGGGCCCGCCGCCGCCGGGGGCTGGGAGCGCCGAGCACGTGGGACCGGCCCCGCCGGGGCTCTGCCCGCTCCCCGGCAGAGAGCGGGCGGGGCGGGCTGGCCGCCCTGGGGAGCCCGGCCCTGCCCGCGCCTGGCCGTCCCTCCCGGCTGCAGGCGGCCGGGCAGGCCTCACGCCTTCTCCCACCGCCAGGCCAGCCGGCGGGGCTGCCGGGAGCCGGGGCCGCCTCCCTCAGCCGCCGCGCGGGGCCGCGTCCGCCGCCCCCCGACCTGCGGCCTCCCCGCCCTGACCCGGTCGCTCTCCTCGGGCCTCGCCGAGGCGTAGGGAAGATTCCACCTTCCGCCTGGCTAACGGGTGATTTACTGTCACCCCTCTCACCCAGCGAGAGCGTCCTTCCCCCCGGGCGCGTTGCAGGAGGTGTCTGTATTAACGCCGAAGGGACACTGGAGCCTGCTTCTCTTTGACACTGTGCGTGTGTCACGATCTTACACTGTCGAGGCTGTGGCACACTATTGTGAAAGGAACAACTTCAGATTACTGCACTGACCCCGGGTTTAAAAAGTTGGTTTACTTCTCTATGTCCTCACATCAAAACTTGCAACTGAAAAAGACCTAGCATGTTTTATTAGGCACTGTGTACACTCCTATTTCAGGTTTTATGAGCTCCATCTTGTCCCTTGAACCTCAGCAGAGAAATTGTTTGCTGGTGAAAAGAACAAATATTGTAATAGAGCAGAAGGTATTATAAATAAAAGATGCAAGTTTTTTTTTTCCTACTTGTAGATGCCGAGCAGCTATAAAAATTATCCTTCCAATTCTCTATTGCAGACTGTAACTTTTTCAAAATGCATATGGCCAGTCCATTAAAAAGATTAAAGACCTAGAAATGACTTTGCTGAAGTCTACAAAAATTTGAGACCGCATATTATTCCCCATGGACTTCCAAAGTGTTTGTTCAAGTGCCCTCTTAAAGCATTTTTGTGGTTGTCATATTTTTCTATCTTCGGCTTAAATTGACAGAGACAAATTCCTACTGTCCACCTCTTGGTGCTCTAGCGTCTCTGAGCTGCTGTTCATTTGGAAGCCAGATTTTCTTTCTTGCAAACAGAATAATCATTCAGCACCACTTCTTCCTCTATTCATCCCTTCCAGGGAAAGTGCTCTGTGCAGAGAAAATGTACTTGAGGCCACAGCTGTGGAGGTTACAGCATTCTCAGAATTGGTACTTTCTAAAAAATTGATTTTTCACATCAAAACTTTCCTTAAACTTTTAACTAATATTTTAGCTGTTGAGCTCTGTTTAATGATAGACCTGGCTGATACTGATGCTTATTTAATACACATATTTCTCTTTGCGTGACTTACCTTGGCTCAGTAATAAAAAGAGCCCAGTAAGTAGTAAAAAAATCAGATTTATCTGTGGAATTATGTACAGAATCATGGAATTTTGGTGGCTGGTGTAAGATTCTTGTATCTGATGGAATTTAGTGTCTGATGAACTTGATAGTCTGGGGCATACTGCAGCACTTTCTGCATGGATGTTAATTGCTCTGCATTAGGTAAATTAATGTAAGGTTTCTATACTGGGTGTTACTATGCAGGATATACAAAAAATTTTTACAATGTACAGTAACAGTTCTAAAGTTTTTGCATCGGCTCTGTATCTGCTTAAGTTTGTAATTAATAGCAAACTTTGGGATAAGCAGAAAGCTGGAGATATATTTGGGTACTTCCTTTCTGGAGCTTATTGTAGATTACATACATAGTACCTCTTAATTTGATCCCAAAGTACTTTGAAACATTGTTACTGAAGTTACTTACTTTCAGTGGCAGGCAGATATTAAGTCCTTTTCATAAGTGAGTAAACACAAAACTAGAGAGGTGAAGGAAGGGTCATTCAAGTCAGTGGCAGACCTAAGATCTGCCTCAGGTCTGCTGTTCACACGGTGAGTTTATTTTGCATCCTGAGGTCAAGTACTCAAAACCTACAGAAATAAACAGACTAGCAGTATTGATTGGTATTTAATATTCTGTCACAGGAAAACACCTGTAATTTAAAAATTAACTTTTAAGATAAAAGTATCTGTGCTTGTAATAAAAAAAAAAAATAGATGAAATGCATCGGGCCGTTTTTGTTGTACCAAAACCAAAGCCGGATCATTAAATGATTCTGGGTCCTTATAACTGAGCTTTTCTAAATAAGCTTTTTGATCGCTGAAACTAGTTACCTATGAGAAAAGGATGTCTTTTGTACAGATAACACATCCCTTTAACTGGGTTTGTAGCAAATTACCTGTATGGCTTCATGTCTAAAGAACATTCACTCTATCATAACTAACTCACCTACAGTGCATGCTCTCATATACAGCCAGATTTTACTAGGCAAGCAGAATTGCAATAGTGTAGTAAGCTTAAAGAAATGATATAGTATGACTGAATAAATTGTGTGATCTAATAAATTTTAGTGAGCTGCCAGTTTAGGTTATATCGTTAATTACAATTAATTTAGAAGGGTCTGCCTGTTCATTTACTTTAAATATCAGCCTTAAATACTGCTTTCATTCACTTAAAATCCATTTTTAGAGAACGGGATAGAGTATGGGGACTAACACAGTTTGACTGATTTCTAAGTTTTATAACAGCAACAGGGTACATATTTGTACAAATACATCCAGTATGTGAATGTGTATTTTGTGTACTCTTGTGTATTTATTTATACCTTTTTATTCAAAGAAAGTGAATAGTTTAAAAAGATGGGATCTTTAGGCTAATGCAGGAAATGTGGAGCCCAGGCACTTGTGCAGGACTTTGTACACTTTTTGCTGTTCTGATCTAGAGGGTGGTACGAAATATGTAAGATAGAAACAGTCCTTTAAGGATATGTGGAGAGCTCTAGCAGCTATTATACTAAAATGAAACATTTTCTTGGCAGTCTGTTTAATTCTTTTAGCAGTAAATTTGTTTCTAAATATTTCTTTTCTCCCAAAACATCTTTTGGACTGAGTTTCTGGGGAACAGGGATGACTTCTTAGTTTGCAGATCCATCTTACATTTCTTCTTTCTTTTTTTTTCTCTGGATAGCCTTCTTGCCTGAACCAGCTGACCTGTTTCTTTCCACAGAGCAGTTGCTTCTCCAGGTAGAAGAGTTGTTTGTTTTTCCTGTGTCCTGTCTCCTGCATTCCCCTGTAGATTTCGTTTTACCTTTATTCTTCGACCAACCATCTCCTATGCTTTGTCAAACCATGTAGTCAGCATTGCCATGATGATATTTCCCCATGTCACATAATATACCAATATCCTTTGACCACAGATTCTCTAGCTAGCATTTTCATAGGACAGAATAATGTGTCCAACCCAGGTAATCTTTAAAAAAATATTTGCTTTCAGTTGTCCATTTCTATTCAATGTACAAAATCTATTCATTGATAATTGATTCAGTTGCCCTGGCAGACCTACCATTACGTCGGAAATCTTCCCTGTTGTGATTTTAGTCAATATCTCAAATGCAGTGGCCTGCATTCAGCTGCAAGCATGCTCTTGCATGCTCCCTAATCTTTGTCCTTACCTTTTCTACATTGACTTTTGGTCTCCCCACAGGTTGGTATATCAATAAAAGTGTTAACTGGAAAATTGTGTCAAAGCAATGTAAATTCCAGAGAGTTCAAAAGGATTCCAAGTCCTGAGGTTCCCTAGGCCTTGACAGGGCCTCTTTTGTCCCTGATGCCAGTGTTGTGTGTTTGCTGTTGTAGGATACTTTGTCATTGAACAGTTTTTGAAGGGGCTTAGCGCTTAAATCTAGTTAACTGGGAGCTGTTGCTTCTGGTTTGCAAAACTCTGCTCTGAGCTTTCCCATATTGAATAGAATTTCTCTTTTGGTGTGTGTTTTCTACAGTCTTTCATAGTATTTGCATAACTATTCTTCAGTTCTTTTAATAATTGGTCTCATACAGTTGTTGTCATGTTTCTTGAACTCTTTGTATAGAAGAGAAATACTCACAAATTTCAGTCATACTTTTTTTTCCCTTCTGTGAAGCTTCATAATGCATTGAACTTCTTACTCTAGGTAGCATACACCTTTCATGGTAAAGTATCTTGGCAGAGTCTGCCTAGAGAGGATGATTTTCAGGTTTCTGCTCATGTTGGAAAATTGTGCGATCAGCAGCAGTTCTACTTGACCGCTGGTTGAGTAGGCTCAGGCAGCTGTAGTGATGTAAATTTATCATAAGTTGATGTACTTGCAGTTCTTTTCTTAGTGTAAGTGATCATTCCAGATAAACAGGCAGGTGGTCATGGTAATCTGCAAAGGGGGCTGTTATTCTTGATTACTCCAGTGATAGCATCTCATTGGGTTTAAGCATGATACAATCTCAAAATAATGATTCCTGCCTCAATCATAGGTATATTCAGACCCACAGGAGGTTATAATCTGTATATATCCGCTTGGAAACACAGACTAATTGTCCTTTCTGAACCCCAGAGCTCATCTAAGGGCTACTTAGCTGAAGGAAGCTTCTGGAAAAGGTACAGCCAAACAATCTGGCAGCGTATCTCCTAATGTGGAGTTCAGAGTTCTTATTTCCCAGCTCCTGGTTCCACATCTTGCACTGAAGCCTCTTCTTGTCTACAGGCATAAGAAAGTACGGGTCTTCTGGATGTCTTTTAAACAGATCAGCAATCTTATTTCTTTTAAGAATTCCATGGTGACCTATCAATCCACTCTTAGCAAGTCTTTCGTAAGTGGACCATCTTTATCAATGATGTTGTATGAGAGTAAATGAACCCTGAGTGATGTCCATTGATTTCTGAAACTTGAACATCTTGATGCTTGTATAACTTCAGTGAGCTCAGGCTTGTTCTCTCTGTCTCACTGCTGAATAACAGTGATGCCACTGAACAAGGCAGCTTAAGTGACTTCTTCCTGATTGATGATTCTTCTAATTGCACTAGAAAGAGAATTTGTTCCCTCAAGGAAGGGTCGTCCTCTGGGATCTTGCACATAGTGACTCATTTCAAGCTGAATATTATCACTACATCCATAGTCTTAGTATTACTGCTTGCAAGAAGGTGCTCTGGGAAGTTGTGTTGGTCAAATGCACTAATAATATCTGCTGATAATATCCTACTACCTATCTGACAGGGGAACAAAGGATTTTCTGAGTAGCTCTTTGTTGGCGTGTTGAGGCTTTTTCCCCCTGAAAACTCCACAAATATCTACACCCTTTGTCTGTCTGTTCTGAAAAGCTGTAGGAAGATGGAATGCGAACGTTTTCCTACATGTTGTTTCATCCTTTGTTCATATCCTTATTCTAATTTTGCTATTTCCTGTATAACCATTTTGTGACTTGATCTCAGTCTAGTGCTTGAGGCTTTGACACTGATCTAATCCGTTTTGAACTGGTTGTCCGGTAATCTTGAGGTTTGCAGTGATTATTAGGTACTGAAGCTGCTGTGCTTTCTGGTTTTACAGTTACACTACCGTAAGAGATGACATTTAATGTCATGTGTTGAATTTCATATCACCCTTCCATAATGGCTTTGTTCTGGATAAGATCTGTTGCCACACGTCTGTGATGCTGGTTTTGCCCTGCTGACTTGCAGCGGCCCATCTGAACACAGAGGAAGAGATGCTCTGACACCTCACAGTTTTGTGTGGATTTTTATTTCAAGGTCAAATCTTCCTTCCCAGTTTTCTTCACACGTTGTAGCTTTACTCAGGGTGAGCCATTGCACTGATTTCACTGAAAGCGGCTTCCAGAATAAAGCAATATATGTTGTCAAAAAATTAAAGAGGGAAACTGTAAACTAGCCTCTTTGATTTGAGCTACTTCCCCCCCACCCCTATCCCCCTATAAGTCATACTCATTTGACTGGCTAACTTGATGCATCTTTTTTGGTTTAGGCTGATAGAAGTATTTCCAAGAATCCAATTCTGAGGTCTTCTATATCTGTGCTTTTTAAATTATTATTTTTAATTTTTTTTATTGTTTAGTACCATTTGCTACTCAATTCCCAGCTTGCCAGTTTTCTGAATTACTGCAGTGAATGGAGGTTCTTATGGGATGGAGAAGAAGTAGCAATCAAGAAAATACTTCTGAGAACGTTCTGTAGTAAACTAGAATTTTATTACAGCCTAAATGAATTAACAGCTTATGATAACTTTTTATTTCCTCTTTCATACTTCTTCTGTTCCTTGAATAGGGCTTTTGTTTTGGCCAGCGTTGAGCCTTGATTTTATGTTTATTTATTTATTTATTTCCAATAGCCTTATTTTTCTGATTTTTTTTTCAGCAGTTTATTCAGTAAAACTAGACTATCTTTTAGCTGAGATAGCATGACCTGTTTAACAGTTCAATGTCACACACCATACTATTTTATTCTCTCTTAGTGAAGTGCTGGGGCCTGAGTTGTGGGCCATGAGTTAGAGTTGGCCTGTGGATGAGTCACAACCTAGCAGAATGTTTTGTTTTTCTTATTGGCTTCATGTTCCAGAGGCAGAACCTGGCCTACCCTTGTTTCTGTGGCTCCGCCCTTTCCCAGGTGGTTGTGGTTGGGGTGGTGGGTGAGGCCAGGATTATATCAACTAGGAGTCAATCAGCTGGAGGAGCTTCCTGTTGGGTGTAGCTTCTGTTGGGGCTGGTTGCATCTTGCTGGACTCTCATGGGGGTGTCCTTCCATGTGAAGGGCCACTGAGGGACCCATCTCTGTCTGTTGTGTCCAGCAGGCGATGCTGGCACCACAGCGGGCAGCGGAGGAGCTGGGCTCACAGGCATTTATGGCAGGACTGCTTGAAAAAAGACTTCTGAGGGGCTGTTGCTGAGTTCATTGTTGGCCTGTGTGATCAGGCAACTGATGGCAGCATAAAATGATGATGGCTGAGCCAGCACAACACCCTTTTACTCCCTGCGCTGTCCTACCTCTCAGAGCTACCTTCTGGCAGCCCATAATGCTGCTTCAGGGAAGAGCTCCCCTGGTGATCCAGTTTGGAAATCTTCCACTTTTACTTAGAATAAGAACATTTGCTCCAACTTTTTGTTTTTTCCTCCAGAAATACTTCTTGGATACAAATATCACTGTATTGTGCATAAACAAATACCATACCACTAGATATAGGGCCTCATTCTTCAACAGAATGGCATGTAAGTCTCAATTTGGAAAAAAAATTTTTTTTTCAAGGACACTTCTCTAAATAATTGATAAGATTCCTCTCTGCTGGATGGTCTGTGGGTACTCTGGGAACTTATGAATATATAAACCCCAGGGTAGCCTCCTGTGATAGTATAAACTTGATATTTAGAAAGAACTCCCTATTTTCCCCAAATATACAGCATAAATTATCTGCCAGAAAAATTATAATAAAATGAAAGAGCATAAATAGAATGTACTAAGCTTGGTGTGTAAGAGTCTGACCTTCTTTTGTTTGTCGTTCTTTATACATCTGCCAGGCACTGCCCAGTTTTCCTTGTTTTCACACCTGTCACACTTACTTCTGGTGCAGTCTCATTTCCTTGCACTCTTAATTGGGTTGTCTCGTATATTCTGCTGCTCAGCTGTCTCCTAACCTTGTCATTTCCCTACTGAAAATCCTACTTCTCTTTCTTTTGTGCTCCACCAGTGTATTTTCACCTGCTGCTTTTCTATTTTATTGAGTTTTCCTTACCTCATCCTCTCTCTCAGTGGCTTATTGCAGTTACAGCTGTTATTCTGAGAGCCAGTGCCGCACATCAAGACCTCTGGGACTGGAGAGCTGGGAGCTGCAAGCTCTGAGGACCCCTTACTGGTCCTTTCCCTTGAGTTCTGTCTTCATGTCCTGCCAGCTCTCAGAGTTTTCTCTTTTTCTTCCTTCTCCGCCTCTTTCCTGGCCTCTGCCAGCAGCTCAGAGTTCACCTGTCCCTCAGCACAGTCCTTGCTGTTCCTGCCTGTGCAGACCCATGGCTCTTTCATCTGGCATCTGGCTGGAAAGACATCTTTGCATGGCTGTTTGCCATCATTTGCCAGCTCCCATTTGATTATATCTTCATGTGTGTCCATTGCACTTTGTTCTGAGGCTGAACGTAAGGCTCTGACTGGATGATGGTGGAGGAGTTGGGGAATGCGACCTTCTGCTAATTCCCTAACCCTTGCCCAAATAAACTCCACTAATGTGGCTTTTGTCTTCTCTACATTTGAGCCGAGTAGCATCTACTCTGATGGTGTCAAGACACTGTGGAGGTCGTGGGAATCATGGATGGTTGATACAGTCTCTGTACCCATGGTACTAGTCCAACCCCATTCTCTACTGTGATAGCCGGGAGCCTTAACTAAAGGGCAGGTCTGGCCAAGCCTCGGATAGCCCTGGGATGGAGGATGTGTGGCCAGAAGTGGCAGGAAAAATCTGTGTACAGTCTTGTTGGAAAAAGGAGTAGAAGTTCCTATTTGCTTGATCATGCTATTTTATTGCACAGGGGCAATTGATGTGGAGCTATACTGTGAAGAATATCACTGAAATAATGCCCCCAAAAGTGGAAGAAAAAACAGAGGATTACAGCCTGGCTCTGTAAGCTGTCCTACACTGAAAAGTCAATGAACTACAGTATAGAGGCTGAAAGAAATGGTAGGGAGAAGGTGGTGGTGGACAAGATAAATAGATTTCCTAATCTGCCTTAGTTTATGGAGCCATTGTGTTGTGAAACTGCAGCCTAAGGCTGAAAAAAACACCAACCAAGAAGGACATTTGGAAACTTTACCTAAATTTCAGCAGATGCATGCTGAGCTTGTGAATTTGATAGTGATTTTTTTAAAAGTATTTTTTTTAAATGGCTATTTTTTTTATTTGGTGGGTTTTTTTCAGCTGTAATTTGGCCATTTTTTTTTCTGGCCCAAGAAAGATGCTGAAAGCAGCCTCCTCAGAGGCAACAAAATCTGAAACATCAAATTGTTCAAGTAATTGGGGGAGATTTTTAAAAATATAGTAAAGCAGTGAATTTTCCATGTAATCACTTTGGAAAAAAGCCAACTTTCTGTGTTTTTTAAAAATTTGTTTTAGTATGTATGTATTTGTTTTAAATTTCAGCTAAAAAAGAAACTTGCTCTAAAGCAGATACCTGGCATGAAGAATTATAGCCTATACATTTGACAGTTATAAGAAACTGAAGATAGGGTCTGACAGGCTCCTTTGAAATTTCAGGGCTTTTCTACACACTTAAGATGCTCAGCAAAAGGAATATTTCATTACAGTTTGAAAAATTATTTTGTTCAAATGCCTTGATTCATCAGAGTACTTCAGCATGTGCTTAATTTTGAGAAGCTGTTGCCCTTTAATTCTTTTAAACTGCTTCATTAAATTGAAAATATTGTCTTATTTTACATTACAATGCTCCTTCTCTGGAGCTGTAGAAGATCGCAGTTTTTCCTTTAGTGATGAAGGAATAGAAAACTGGGGAGGGGAGGAGAAGTAAAGCATATGACTGATTTGATGGTTATTAATGTTTGGGGGTGGGGTGTTGCTGCAAAATGTGCTTCAGAGACCAGAGAATGGGACCCTCTGCAGAAGTTATTTGTTGGATGCATCATTGCTGAAAATACTACAGGATGTAACTGCTGTGCATTCTAGTTCTTGCTATTGTTGGAGGGAAATTGCACTGAAAGTGCTTTTGTCCAGATGTCATTATCTGGAAGTGGAGGCTACATTCAAAACATTCATGCAAGTTGTCTCCATGTTACAGTGAAAAAGTTCTTGAAGTAGAATCATAGAATCATGAAATGTATTGGGTTGGAAGGGACCTCTGAGATCACCTTGTCCAACCCCCTACAGTAAGCAGGGACATCTGTAACTAGGTCAGGTTGCTCAGAGCCCCACCAAGCCTGACCTTGAATGTCTCCAGGGATGGGGCCTCCATCACCTCTCTGGGCAGCCTGTTCCAGTGATCAACCACCCTTGTATTAAAGAACTTTTTCCTAATGTCTAACCTAAATCTACTGTTTTCTAGCTTAAAACCATTCCTTCTTGTCCTGTCGCTACAAACCCTCGAGAACAGATGTTCCCCTGCCTTTTTATAGGCCCCTTTCAGGTATTGGAAGGTTGCTATAAGGTCCCACAGGGCCTTCTCTTCTCCAGGCTGAACAACCCCAACTCTCAGCCTGTCTTCATAGGAGAAGCGCTCCAGCCCTTGGATCATTTTCATGGCCCTCCTCTGGACACACTCCCAACAGGTCCACAACCTTCTTGTGTTGAGGGCTCCAGAGCTGGACTCAGTATTCCAGGTGAGATCTCATCAGGACAGAGTAGAGGGGCAGAATCATCTCTCTTGGTCTGCTGGCCACGCTTCTTTTGATGCAGCCCAGGATGTGAGCAGCCTTCTGGGCTGCAATTGCGCACTGGTGGCTGATGTTCAGCTTTTCATCTACTAGTACCCCCAAGTTCCTTTCCACAGGACTTGTCTCTAGCATGTCTTCTCCCAGCCTATATTGATATGGCTGGTTACCTTGGCCCAGATGCAGGACTCTGGACTTGGCCTTGTTGAACCATGAATTCCTAGGAAAGCAAATTTACCAGACTGGAGTGCATAAGATCTATTCAGAGTGCAAGGAATAAATGAAGGAAAGAGGGTTGCCAGAATTACTCTGACCTGTGACTGTTTTGATTGTAAGATTGAGCCAGGGAATGAGAATAAAGCAGGAACAGGCAACCTCAGCCTGTTTTCCTGAAACAAAAACCTGAAGACTAGGTTGCATATAGTCTGTTTTGGTAGGTGTAGACTGTTTCACTACATGGAACTGGAAGCAGCTTATCCTGTATACAAACAGTTGTACATCTAAGGATATTATGGCTTCAGAATTGAAGAACTTTCTACTACAGTTCTTTCAAAAGCTTTAACAATGAAAACAAGCTGCTCAGTTTGTTGTTTATAGTATGATTAACTGTTCCAGTTGACTAGGAAACAACTTTTTTTGTGATACAGAAAATATCCAAGGTGTTGTCACTTAAGTTTTATGTTAACAGTCACTTCTAAACCTATGTATAAAAATTATTTATTTGCTTTATGCGTCTGGCACTCTGCATCCTTTTACTATTTGTGTTTTGAAATATATTAAAAATTCTTCTTCTCGAGGGAAATGTGAGAACTGCATTATAAAAAAAAAAAAATCAGTGGACCACACATACTGTCTTACAAAGCAAAACCCCAAAGCTTCAGCATTTATTCTGAGTAGGGAATACACACAAATCTATTCAGGACAGCAGAGCAATTGCATCCACTTTCTAGAATAGATTATTGACATAATTTACTTTGAGTTAATACAAAAGTTTCCAATGCACATTTCTGTATGCTTTCACTGGACTTTGTTGCATGCAGTGAGTGCATAAATATTAATACTTATATGTGCCCACATTCCTTCTTTTCCTTTATTATAGTGTATCACTATAATACATTTTAGTATCCTGAGGAATTCCTACTGGTAAATTTGCGTGTTAGACTGTATGCAAGTAGAACAGAGTTACTAGCATATGTTCCTGTACTGCTTATACTAAAAGGCTTTTAGTCATTACCGTTAATATTGACATTTTGATTAGGCCCTGATGGTAATTTTTAGGTGGTTTTAAGACAAGTATTTTGGTGATCTGCATGGAAGATAACAGGCAGTTCCTGTAGCCTATTCCACAATGGGAAGACAACATCAATCCTTATCCTGAGTAGGATTACGTTATGTAATTGCCTGAGTTAGGAAGAGGCTGGACGCAAGGGATGGAGGTCTGAGAGAGACACTTTCTGCAAGGACTAGCGTGTTTCTGTTAACGTTGCCATTCACTGAGGAAAGTCCAAGTGCTTGTAATTATGAAGCCACCTAAATGATCCTGTTTGCACACAGCATATTCTGTAGGCCTCATGTTTAATAAAGAGGACAGCCTGGTGTCTTGATCACGTTACCTGACTCATACATAAAGGCAAGATTTGTGGGAGTCCTGAAGAGTCCAGAAAAATGTATGAGAGGATGGCTGTTTGGGTGTGAGTGTTAGCAGAGGGCCCTACTGGATCAGGGTTCTGCCACAGCTGTATGTGTGGATGCGTGTCATGCCCTCAGAAATAAAGGCCTCAGGCTTGCTCAGCTGATTTTGCTTGAACTTGCTAAAATAACTTGATCTCAATGATTAGACCAAGCATGAAGAATTTCAGTCTTTGAAGAATCTGTGAAAATTGGAAGTGAAAGGTGAAGTGGGAATTTTTTGAAAGGCAGTTTATAGAAGTATACAATTCATTGTGTAATTCTACCTTTACATGTCAGAAGGTCACACACAGTATATATGCCTAAAACCCTTATGTCAAGTATGAATGCAACAATCAAAAGGGAGAAGTATGCTACTGGGAAGTTTACTATGTATTTTTATTACTGAACTCTATCAAATTAAGGGAGAAAAGCCAAAGTAGGAGCAAACTTTATACTGACTTTATAAAATTACAGAATTTGTATTTTATATTTTGAGGTTTTTTAAATTATGCACAATAAACCGTAGCATACAAACATATAACAATGTTATGTTCCACTTAAAAGGTAGTTTACCAATGGATTCCTCTTTAGTAGACTTTATGATCAACAAGGAAGTATAAAACTTAAGGGAATACATGTCTTCTGGTCTGAATTAGTCACAGACATGGTCTTTTCTATTGTAGCATTTGAACCAGGAAGGAGTGTTTTAAATGCTTCAACCCATTTAACCTTAATTACTCAGTTTTAATAGACATTTGCTAACTAAGGGAACCAAGTTATAGCTTGAATTAGGCCTTACTAATCTTAATTAAAAGCTCTACTTTATAATCAGAAACAGCTTATGATTAAAACAGTAAGCCTTTCTTAAATGGCTTATTTTAAAATGTTCAGGCCCTTTTGATAATAATGTTTAGACTGAATACGGGTAACCATTATTCTCCTTATATTGCACTTAATTTAAAATATCTCCTCCATGTGGTTTTGTGCCTTCTGCTGGCTGTAAAATTGTTTGACTGGTGGGGGTGGGATTACTTGACTTTTCCTGTGGTAATTTGAAAACATGTTGCTGCCCTTTGTTTTAAAAGTTTTCTGGAGTCACAAGTTAGAAAATTAACATGTGAATCAATATAAACATGAACTCCCTGAATTTCTCTATCTTCGAGTGAACACTTGTTAGTCACCTCGATTAATTGGTATGCTAGGCATATAATTATAACCATTAATAAAACATCCTGTAATTCATTTAGTTTAACATTTAAATTGTGCTCAGACAGTTATTTTGGGCTTTACATCCCAGTCCTTCCTGAGACCTAACTTCCAGTAAAAATGAAGTCTGCTACGTTGGGAGGGCTGCCCTGCCTCTATCTGTTGAGCATTCAGTATACTGGTGGAGTTTCTGTTCATTTCAGGGGTATCCAAAGAGGGTAAAGGGTGGATTTCTTCTGTCCAAAGGTGGATCTCAGTAGTAGAGATCAGTATACTTAAGCTGTTCACCTTGCTTTCCCTTTATAGTTGATAGAGAGAAATAGGAATTTCCTTAATGCAGTTCACCTTTGTATTACCAGAGACAAAAATAGGTCAGATAAATGTCTTGAAAAAACCAGTCTCTTTCTTCAACAGAGGTGGACAGCTACAGTGTGGGCATGTAAAGTTGGATGAGGTGTATCTGGGCCAAAGAGCCTGCAGCTTTGAGATTCAAAGGCCATTGAAATTAATGGAAAATATTCTGTTCTTAATTGTGCTTTGAATTTAACCAGGACAGGTGACTTTTAAGCTGCGGTATTATCATTTGATCATTATGAAATTCATCCTCCCAGTCTGTTCTACATTTTTTTATTCTTTAATTTAAAATAAGCCCCCATCTCTCCAGCACAGACATATCGTTAAAAAAACAAAGCAAAAGAAAACCCCACAACTTTATTTTAAGAAAAAGCTCTTTTTAAAAATTTTGTTTTCTTAGAACTCAACCTGAAGATTTTTCTTGTTTCATCCTACTCAGGAAGCAGTGTTAGACCATGTGATCATACCTTTGTTTAAATTACATTGGGTTTAATTCCAGTAGCTGAGTTGTCTGCTTGCATAAACTGAACGCAAATTAAGAGTCCTTCACACTAAGCGTGCCAGACCTTTATATGCACTTAGAAGTAACTTCTGTGAAAAGCCACTTGTGCCATTTTTGGCTATGGACAGACCTTCTTGAATGTCAGTCTCACTCGCTTAGTTAATGGATCTTTGGAGTACCCCTAAAGCATTTTTTAGCATTTCTCTTTACTGTTCAGTTTGTTGTATGTTCTGTGCCCATGGAGTATACGAAGATTGTTAAACTATACCCATTACAGGAAGGGAAATTTTTACTGTGGGTTCAAAGAACTTAGGTCCCTACCTATGCTACATACCTATGTGTATTTATCTTTTTAATTTCAAAAGCTTGTAAACTGGCTAGATCAAGTTTGAGGAAAGATCTATCTAGCTAGACATGTGTGGGAAACCGACCCACTATTTTGAAATGTCTTTCTAAGTCATCTAAAAAGAACTACAACTCCCGTGCAATCTCTGACAGCGGGCAACAGTGGATGCTTAGCGTAGATTGTAAAAAAGCAGGACATGGAAGAATGCAGCTAGAGATTTAGAGACTTCTTGAGCCAGAGGGTCCATTCAAATTACTGTGGTTAAAGGGATCTTCAGAATAGAAATGGAAAATGAGTACGTTTGCTTCTACAGGTGTTCTGCAGAAGTCACAGCATAGTTGGTAGGTGATTAGCCATGCTTAGTGTACTGGAAGACAATTATACAGGAACAGGTAACTTTATACACCTGTCTCATTTCAGCCTCTCACCTACTCTTTACCATGAGTGTCAACATTGTTTTTCTCTACATGGCCAAACCCTGCAAAGCTAGGTACTAAATTTTGGCATGGCAGCTAACAAGATCTTCAGAATCACTGGCCTGCCCATTTTTCTGAAAATTAGAGTTTAAGTAGAGCCTCAAGTCAGTTGTGAAAAATGAATAGGTACTTCAAAAAGCTGGACCTGAATGTTTAACCTAACTTTAGATAGTTACATTGTTAAACCAGGTGCCACGGATAAACACCCATAACCCTTTTATTTCATTTTGAGCCTTTTATTGAGTTAAGTCCTATATTAATCATGGATGAGTTAACTAGTCAGGCATTGATGCCCTGTTTTCAATGGGTAACCAAGAGTGTTGTAATGTGTTCTCTCCATGACTTCTGTTTATACATCTTAGAAGTACTATGATTATACACCAGATATAGCCTTAAAAAAGGGACTGTCTAGAAAGTTAGGATGGAGGAAGGAGAAGCATGGGAAATTGATCAAGAACGTTTTAAAAAGTGAATTCTCTAATCTCTAGTTTTATATTGGATGTACTGTCCAATTTAAAAACAAACAACACAAAACAAAACCCAAACTGCTTATTGGATTGTTAATAAACTTTATTCAAGAGATTGCTGCATTTTGCTTTTTTGTGCATAATAAAATAGCATTTCTGTAAAAAACGTCTCATGAGAAATCGTCTAAATGAGAGTGTAGGGAATAACTCTACAGGACGAAACAAATATTTATATAAACTTATCCACTTTTATCCCTCTACTGTGGGGAGGAGGGCAGTACAATTAGACTGCCTGACTTTCTATGGTGCATTCTGTCAGAGGCATATTATTATTTGAAGACTGCATAGAAGTTGTAGGGATTCTTTGGTTCTTTCTACCTAACATTTGCACCAACATTACAAACAAATTTAATTGCATAAAATTACCAAAGAAAAATTTCCAGGCTATGTGTATAAGTTCTCTTCAGTTTTCAGCAAATGCCCATGTTGCTATTTCCAGTTTCATTCTTTTTTTCACTGAATAGCATTAATAGTGCTGGAAGCCATGTGTGCTTTCTAGTACAGGATATTTGAACACTGGAGCAGAAATGTCTAATTTCTTGGCAAACCAAAGATTGCATCTGTTTACTCTTATGTTTCTTTTTTGTCCAAACATCAGATGTGAGCACAGCTTATAATCGAAAATATTTCGTGATTCATAGGTCAGCAATAGTGTTTTTCACACTTGAATTTTAAATTTCATCCTTACCACTTTTCCTGCATTTTCTTCACTATGAAATAGATGTTCATACAGCCCACCCTGGCCTCATCTAACCTTTGTCACTGCATGCCAGACTTGGGGAGTGTGTAACTTTATTAGTTCCTGTTCACAGAGTCCCTGCACTTGCCTACTTCTCTAGTGGCTGAAGAGTCCAGGCAATGTTTTGAGGAGTCTGTAAAGGGTAGTGATGGAAAAGCTGATGGGTTCCATGCTCGTGTTCACTGTCTGTAGATCTGTGTCTCTGCTGGACAATTGTTACACATCCACAGGTCAAAAACCAAAGGCTGCTTACGACTGGTTTTCAGTTTTTCTCTATTACTATTTGTCTCCAGTGATTAATAGAGCTCTAATTCTCTAGACCATTTTCTGCGTGACTTTTTAAAAGACTAAGGACAGCCTACATCATAACTGATGAACTCTTTGTGAATAAAATTTTAGAATAGTCAGCAAGAATAAGTAGGACAGGGTTCTCTGTTTCAGGAATAAAAAGCTTGAATCAAAAAATTAATGTAGTATTTGCTTGAAAAAAAAAAGAGATTTTGCATTGATCTAACACAAGAGCATCTAGGGCTTCTTGTTGGTCCTGACCAGGGCCACTCTTTCAAAAATAGAAAATGTTCCATCTGTACACTCAAACAAAATGATATGGCATGTACTTTATGCATCATGGTGATAGAATTGTTGTTAAGAAGCTGAGAGGCTGTACCAGAATTCTGAGTTGTGCAGCAAAATTGCCAAGTATTTTGGCATCTTGAAAATAATTTCACATCTCATGATTGTACAGTTCCCAAATCCACTGACTTCTGATTGAGACAGCTCTTGGAGTTGTGAACTGGTCCAGACAGTCCTTTGTGTGCACTCACATTTAGGGTATTACCTTTATTATCACAGGCTTAGTAAGGTTTAGCGTGCTTAAGGTTGAGATTCTGAAACACAATTCAGTGACAAGTTGGATTTGTCATTACAGGAATGGAATGTGACATGATCAGATGATCAAGTCTCACATAGTAACAGCATCTGTAGCCTAGTAACTTTGTTTTACTTCTGTATGGTGTACAAAGCTGAAGGATGCTGGACAAAAATGAGTTTGAGCATTTTGTAAACTTATCTCAGATTTAAAAAGAATATTGTAAATCTTTGAACTAATTTCTGTTCAGTTCAGTCTTGTCAGATCTTTTTGAAGCAAATGTGTCAAGCTTTTGCTTTGAAGCAAATGTGTCTCTCTTAAATGTAGACATCAGTTTTTTTCCTAAAGATGCTGAGTACTCACAGCCCTGCAAGGGACTCATGAGAAAAATGAATACTTAACACCCTCCTGAAAACATAAATTATATGCAGATAGTGCATCTGTATCTAGGCTGGAGCACTGAAGTAATTTTTAAGTGGACTTACTGTCGTTGTACAACACCATGGAAAAGAGGAGGAAAATATGAAAACCCCAGTACTATCTCTTGGATAAGAAAAGTGTAATGTAAAATGATTCATATTGGAAAGTAGGCAACATGCTAGTATTATCACTCTTGCCAAAGTTTCTCTGGAGTCTTAATTACCATGAGCTACAAGGGACTTTCAATGAGTTTTAATGAATGACCCATACTTCCATTTTTCAGTACATTCTATGTCTGTAATAGTGGTTTTAACATCATATGGACCTTCCCAGTCGAGATAAACACTTCTGCAGTTGGAAAAACTATTTACCGCAAAAATAAACAATGATTCCGAAACAAAGAAGGATCTCTGCTTTAGTGAACCAAGTTCTCCTCCAGTCAGCTGCTGTTTTAATAGGTGAAGAGTTAGTGTCTTTATACTTGTGAAGGACTTAAGAGTGGCAGTCCTTACAGGCTACTCTTTGTGGTTCTCTGCAAACCAAAATGCTGGGAGGCCTTCACTTCATAAAGGATGCTGTTGGGGAACTATATCAGTTTGTCTGTGTTCAGGGAACAGGTGACAAAGTAATAGGCAGGGTTGGTTTCTTGGGCTTCATAACTGTTAGGTCCAGCATTGTCAGGAGATGCAAATCCATGGTCCCTTGTGTATCACGTTTAGAAATAACCACACAACTTTAGTAAACATTGAAATGAAAGGCAGCCCTAAATGGGTCATTTCAGTTTGTGCAATGATTCTCTCGTGGCAGTGCACAATAGTGTACATAATGCAGAGCTGCTCATAGGCAGATTTGTTGTGTGGTGCTCTCATGGGAGTTTTTGTAGGCTAGTAAAATTGGTGGCTTGATATGTGTCCCATACAAAGTAGGGAGTTTGACCAGCAATATAGGATAACAGGAAGCCCTACATGTTACAAATCCTACATGATATAAATTGTGTTATATTTTCCAAGTGGCTAATCAGCATGGCAGAGCAAGCAATTCTCAGCCAGGAGTCTGCAGTAGTCCAAGGACTTCTGCTAAAGCATATGTGGAAATAAATAGTTTGAAAATGTAAGCATGCTGCTGGAAGATGTAAATTTGCTATACAAGGATTTGCACCTCTGCTGGAAAACATAACAGTTTCTCATATCCAAGAAGGTTGAAAACCACCGCTGTAAAGCCTATCATACTGCTTGTGGCCTTAGCTGTCTCAACCTGAAGCTGAAGTAGTGTTAATCTACTAGGGACTAATGAAACGTGTTATATATGATATCAAGAGATCTTCGATTTTACAGTATATGCTGCTGACTTGTTCTGAAATGAGCAAGAAGGTATAGCCACCTTCCATTCTCCCACATGAAGAGCTACAGAAAATAAGTTAATATTCATGCACTGACAGGTAATAAGGAAACTTATCTCAGATTGAAGCTTGGGATTTTTCCTTTTGTCAGTGGACAGAAATTTAAATATTAAATGCAAAGGAAGGTTGGAGATACGCAATCTGAGAATGACGGAAATGCCTATAGGGCCTGGAAAAAAAGTAGGTGAATTATGTCTGTGTCAATGAGCTAGTTTCACTGTTTTAAACCTCTCCCTCAAAGTTTTTAGATGCATATTTCAATTTGAAGATCTAGGAATAACCTCCTGCCATGTCTTACTGCAACAGTCGTTAGGATGCATGCACACCAGTTGTGACAGTAAGGTGCACAAAAATGTTCTCCCATTAGATCTCCAAGAACTTGCAAGATTAGATGTAGAATCAAACATTTCCAATTATATTAAAAGGAGCAATTGTGGTGGAAATGGCTGTGATTTAGAAGTGGTGGGAAACATGCTGACAAATGTCATGTTTCACATTCATAACAGCTTGTGAACAGGAAATTTCTCTGCTTGAGCTTGTTGGGCATGGTGGCTACTAAATAAAGACGGACTCTAAAACTGTTACGTGCTCTGCAGGTATCCATCTTTATATGAGTATTTCACTTGCAGTTCAAAGAACTTGTAGCCAATCTGTTTAAATATCATTTAAGAAAAATGTCAAACCACAACAAACTCTAATCAAGGGTTCAAGATGTGTAATACAGGATAATAATAATTTTGGTTCCATTGATAAAAACACTATATTAACCATAAATGGAACTGGAATGGTCCCAGATAAGTTTCCATTGTGCAGGTTGAGATGGCAAGTGTCACACAGGGATAATACTCAGGTATGTGAATAGAAAATATATTGTTCCCCAGGGAAAGAATTCTGCTTAACTATTTTTTTCTATAAATGACTGTACCTGTCCAAAGGTTTTAGACCCTCAAAAGGTTCTCTAGGTAAAAAAACACTATATAAACCTAGTGTTAATGCAGTAGGAAGACTTGTCAATTAAGCAGTTAAAAGCTCTGTAAGGTCCTAAATGAAGAGTGTTCGATGCCATTTATTTGATCTCCTCTCCAGTCCTGCTCCTGGAATGTAATATACACCACCATAAAGAGTATTTAGGTAGCTGGCAAATTACACCAAGTGCATGCAGAATCTTAGCTTTCAGTTTCTATGTTATTTTTTATATTTTAAAAGTATTTTTAATTACCTTGTACTTCAGTGATAACTTTCCATTGGCAAAGTACATTTACACTGAAGCAGTAATACCTGTGTTGAGCTGCAGACATCCTGAGAAGATGAATCAAAGGGGTAGTTTATTTTTTCTATTGACAGTTTGATTGGCATATCAGCATCCAGCCATTAAAAATGTTCTTCTGAGTCTTTATACTCTTTAAAAGGAGTTTAAGCAAGGAGGGAAATGAGGACAGAGGCAGGAAACTGAGGAAGGGAGGGTGAAGTTAAGAAAAATATAAGGAAGGGAGTCTACAGAGACCATATTTCTTATCAATGAATGAAGAATGTGATGGTCATTCATCAAAAATGTAGAATATAATCATTCAGCTACTGCATAAAGTTTGGATTTTCACAATCTATTGCCTTGTTTGATTTAACAGTTTAAGCTGGGTCAGCTGGATTCTGCTTGCAGCATTGGGTGCTTGATACTGTCTAGCCACTAGAATTTTTAAATATGGCTCTTTAATTCTCCCTTTGTATGATAAACGATATTTGAAGATCGTTAACTAAAACTTGCAAAATAACAAATGCTAAACAGACCTACTTTTTCTACAGCCGATAAACTCGGAAGTTCATGTACTCCATTGCCACCTTAGAGAAGGACTTGTGTGTCTGAAAGCCCCTCTTTGTTTTTTACCTGAGCAGTGAAGGTGACTCGTACAAGGCCATCCTTACTCTGTGTGACTTGATAATTTGATTCATTCTTGGTGTGATCAGCGTAATAAGAGGAAACAAATGTAGACATAGGACAAAATAAGGATCTCCAATAGGTGTCTCTGTACTTACTCTAAAATTAGGAGATAATAGTTGTGGTTAGGGAAAAAAAAATAAAACAAATAGAAAGTTCAAAAGTCCCATTCTTCAGCCAGTGATAAATGGGATGATGTCTCATCTGCCTTCCAGATGCATCCTAAATATTTTTGGGCAAATCGTTCTAAATATGAAGCTATTCACACTTTAAAAATACATGTGCTTTAACCAGCTGGACATACCTCTACATAGTTTGGTTTATATTCCATTTTTTTCACCCTTTTTTCAGTCAAGTATTTTAACAAGATACAAAGCATGATGAGCTTTGTGCTTGGCCATCACAGGAGAAAAGGAAACAAACAAACTGCTACAGAGTACTTGATTTTTTCTGGAAACTGTATGAAATGGCTTCCAGAAAAACACCCCAACAATACCAGAGATTGCATCCAAATCATCTCCACTGAATTGGCATGGCATTTTAATTTGATTGCGGTTTTAATACTGGAAAATAGGGATTTGTGACATTTTTTAAGGAAGCTGTAAAATTGAGGTTTTTTTTTCTTTGTGGATGCACTAATGAGGAAAACGTTGGATGGGCAGTACTCATAGTGGAAAGGCTTTTGAGGGATTTACACTGAAAAAACCCTTATGTTAAACAACCTTTTGTACCTGTTCTTTTTCCTTTCTCCACTGAGAAACATCAGGCAGCTTTTTCTGATTTTACCCTATTCCCAGCATGCTCACCCTTGACCTTGGCTCTCAGAGTAGTCCTAATGGCTATCAAATTTTACAGTTTTCTTGGGCACAAGCGTCTTGAAAACATCATGACAACTTGAAAGCCGTAAAAACTGCACTGTGTGTTCCTCTGGTTCATTAGATTGTAACATTTCCAAGGTCACAACAGCTAAAGAATAAAGATGTTAATGTTTATGAGTCAAAAAATAAGGTATCTCAGGAAGAACCAGATGTAACAAATGATAGATTTAATTTGTTTTCTCTTATAGAAAAAGTAACTTAGTGGAGCTTTTCATGGGAAGGAATTTTCAGATAATGGACCGCTCTGAGATGAAGGTCAACATTTTGTGAGGAGTAGAAAAAAGTTGAAGGAATCTTGGTTCATCAATATTTCCTTCATAAAATTTAGACTTGGAGCAGATGCCAAATTCTGCTATCTCAAAACTCACAGGGAGAAGCGGTATTTCAGCAGGTCAGCATGAGTGAACTTGTTTGTATTTTTGTCAGTGAGCATTTACTACATATCTGCCTGTTCCTTAGAAGTGATGCTATTGATGCTGCACTGTTTCTTCTTCTCAATTGGAAATGGGAACAAGAAATTTAAGTGCTGATCCTATCTTGCATATCTCCATGAGTCCTGGGAAACATGTGACTTCCTGGCTCTGTGAAGCCAGCAGCAAAAATGTCTCTTGACTTTTGTAGGATTGGGATTTCACCTCAGGGCGTTTTACCTTTGGATATTACAAGGTCATTTTTTTTCCCAAGCATCTGAGATCAAGGGTGCATAAAACTATGCAGTGATGAAGACAGTTCTGTTCATCCTGTAGCTCTGTTCTTAGTTGTGTAGAATTTGGAACCTAGAGTGGGGCTCTTCTCCTGTATTTTTCCCTGGAAATGAGGACAGTGCCTGGGAAGAGCAGTGACCAAAACTCTGTAAGGAATCAGTAAAAATTTTTGAAAGCTTTTAAGAGAGAAACCATGAAAGTGCAAAATATTACCGCATGGAAATATGTGTTCCAGCATTTCGCAATGTCTTGTGCTGCATACCAGTTCTGGATAAGCAGGCAATGTGCTGCAATTGCAGAACTGTAGTATGACTGTTTTTAGCAGAAGACAACTGATAGTAGAGAATTCTGCGAGTGGTATGTATGCTTTGTCCTCTGTAAGGGGCTAGCAGCAGCCTCTTATGGGGCAGGAAGGTAAAAACACAGGGTTTTTGCTGGCAAGTTTGTAAGAACAGTGTTACTATCTGTGTAACACCTCCTTGGCAGTATTTTGTTCAAAGCAGCTAGATAAATAGATAAAGGTGAACACCAAAGTATTTTTCTCTTGAGAATAAATATGTGGATTTATTCATCAAGATACACTTACAAAGACTTTCATAGTTGTTTTTTTAAGCTATTTTATGGATCAAGCTCCTTTAGGAAATATTCAACATCCGCACAATATACCTGTGTGCTAACTTTTGTTTGTAGTTCTCTAAATTAGAAGAAATTGATGTGGGCAGACAGCTTCCTTTGGCTATTTATTTTGAAATGTCCAAGCACATAAATTATTCCTTTCAAAGTCAATTGAAATTTGTGTTCACTAAATTAACTCCAGATCTTTCTCTTATATTAGTAGTCCAAAAATACTTGAAAATGAACATGGATTTTACCCAATCCTACTCGTATTTTGAACGTCTTCTGTCACTTTGTGAGTGTTGGGATTTGTGGCCTTGACAGATGGCAAGATAAAGGCTGTGCCAGTGGTCACTTTCCCATTTTCTGTGGAAATCTATGGAATTCAACACTGAAAGCTGAATTTGGCTTACTGACTTTCATTCTTCAACCATTCTTCCTTTTGCATGTTAATAGCCATAAGGATTCTTTTACAGTTTAGCTGTGACACTGATCCAAAATTCATCAACTCCATGCAGACATTTGCTTTGATTTCAGTAGCTTTACCTATAACAATCTGTAGCTGGGCTGATAGATTTTGTTATATGTGTTGTAACGATTTTTGGAGATTCAGGAACTGAATGAATGGCAGCTAGTATAATGGAATGGAAATGGATTTTGCTGGAGATTGTTAGTGCTTGGAAAATATGGTTAGCACACAGTACGTTTCATGACACTGCTGAAAATGTTCAGACAAAACAGGAAGTAGTATTTTCCTCACTGTTTTAAAGTTTGATTTGTCCGTTAGTTTTTGCATGCTGTTGTGTCTTCTATTCTCTACTGAAACAGAAGGCTGAGATGCTGTGATACTGGAAGCAGAAGAGATCAATTCTTCTTTTATTTTGAACATTTCTTAGTCAAGTTGTATGTGCTCCTGGGAGAGCTGCTTCTCTGAAGGGTGGTCTTATGAGACTTCTAAGGGTGCCATCCCTTTGTCGCAGAAGACACAAATGCAACAAATTTCTGGGATAGTGTCAGCTTCACCTGTAATCATGAAAGAAGAATCAACCCCAGGTAGATATAGGTCCACTCAGACTAAAAAAAATGAGGTCGCTTAAAGAAGATAATTTCTAATTATTTTCCTGTAACTGAAACACAGTGATTGTAAATTACACAGCATTTCCTCATGGTAACAAATGCTCGGGTTTTCTAAGGTACTTATCTATGTTTTTTAAAAAAGGTCTTGGATAATAACGACATAATAATGACAGTCTCATACAGTTTGTACACTTTAATAACACCACTGCTCATTGAGGAGGACAACAGCAGAGCATGGCAGTGCTGTGTTCCCTAGGGCTGCTGAAAGAGGGTTATTTCCAGCCTGTAACAAAAAGATTAACCTATGCTTTCCAGAAGGAATTATGCCGTGGTTTCCAAGCTCCTTTCATCTTGGCAAACAGCTGAACCAGTACAGTTACTAGTATGCCCAAGTAAGCAAGCTTCTTCTTATCTTGTTTTTTCATATTTTTTTCTCCTTTAACACTTTTAAAACAGCAGTACATTTTGCAGTGTTTCCAAACCAAGCCCAGAAAGAGATGGTCAAAACTGTCTCACCAACAGCTAAGGACGTGGTTGCATACATCCAGCTCTGGCACTGGGAGTTCCTATCTCGGTTGAACACCACGAACCCAAATAGGTTCTTGGCAGACAATGTCATTATTATAAATGCCCCTACTCCTTCTTAATAATTTTGATATATTTAATTTTTTTACAGGGCTCCTGCAATTGCTGCCATTGTAATACCATATGAAATTAATTCTTCTTAGAGAGGGAGGTAATTACAATACTTGAAAAAGATTTTCCTTCACGAAACACCCCAAGAGCTGCCTGTCTGCACAGACAGAATTTACTGGAGTGAAAACTTTGTAAATATTTTGCCAATAGAGATAAAACTTCAGGTTTCCCATTGAGAGCTAGATTGCAGTAAGCACTGCTACTTCAACAGTATATACACCTACATCCAGCACAGCAATTTTGTGGTTGGATGGCAACATTTCTCTGTTTCTCTTGTTTTATTTTTGTTATGGTAATTCCTTCATGGTGAAAGACAATATTAAATGATCAAACACTAAAAATATTAAGCATAATTGAAGCTACAAGATCAGTGGGAACGGTTAACTTTTGAATTAGAGGTGTTTGGAGTCAATAGTTTGATTAACACACAATTCTATCAATTATGGGAAAAAAAGAGTAATAGGATGTGACCTAACCAAAAGGAAATTAACATAGCAGGCCCATACAAATTTTGAGGTTTACAAAAGATAAAATTAAGAGCAAGCCTGCAGGTTTTATGTGTTTGAACGTACTCCTATTGCTTTCATCGCTGTATTAACCTTACTAAGGAAGCCATATCCTGCCATGTCAGATGCAATATTCTGCCTGTAAATTATAGTTGTTCAGGACTTTTACTTTAAAGAATGTTCTCCTCCAAGTATATGAGAAGAGAAGATGGAGTGGTGTTCACATTGTTTGCAGGCACATTGTCTGCTTTTCTCTTGGTGCATCTGGAGCTTGAAGAATGCTCAATATTTGGACTTTGCAGACTTTGTGCATGCTTTTGGTGTTTTTCTGTTTGTTTTTGTTTTTAAAAAATAAAGTGTTAAATTACCCAGTCTTATCCCCTTGGTATTTTACTAGCAAAACTGTAGATAGAAATTCCAATCAGCCTGTCAGGTGAAGTCTCTGAAGTAACAATGTGGTTTTGGAAGGGAGAGAAACACCAAAAACCCCACAGCATGGCTTTTAAAAATGGGTAGAATGTTTGGCTCCATTCCTAGTGTTGTACAGCTCTAAGGCTACAAAAGGGAGAAGTAATAGTCTAATCCTTGTGCACAATTGAATGTAACTGGAACTCCTTGTGAAGGAGAAATGAAAAGAATCTGTTTCTTTCATTATTTTGCTGGTTTATGTATCTGTTAGATTACCCCCTCTGGAATCAAAATATTTGTCTGACATCAGTACCTTTTGCTGCCAATCACAGTACAGCTTTTTGGAAATAAGTATTATATAAGGGGTAGACTTTCAGAAGGCTTCGCATTTCATTGGGGTTTTTTTTGTTTGGTTTGGTTTTTTCCCCCCTTTTGAAGGCCCTACCTTATTCAAGCAAATAGTTCTATTTGATTCATTGTTTGAATAAAGGGAATTAATTGATCAGCTCTTGGCAGTGTGATCTTGAGTAACATAACAACTGATAATATATTTTTCTGAATCTTCTGAAGAGACTCAGTGCTGGCTAAAAGTTAAGAACAACTATTAAAATGAAGTTACCTTTTTTCCTCAGTATCCTGAAGGAATGCTCAGCACACCTGATGCTAAATCATGTTGTGTGCTTTTTGATTATTGACTTGGCCTGACAAAACGCAGCTTTAGTCTAGAGCTCTGTTTTTGTCCTTGTAGCCTGAGAATGATAGGAAGCTTCTAGAACTATTAATGAATGGTTATGGAAGCTGCAAATACCTGCTAAGTTGTAACCTCACCGGAATGCTTTGGCAATATGCACCTAGGCACACTGGGCTGTAAATATAGGAGAGCAGCTTCTTGGGGACTTGGTACTACTATGCTGCAGTGTGTTTGGAATGAGCTGTTAGTAAAGGATGGGAACTGTCTGAATCAGAGAGGCGGCTGAAAGAAGCAGCAAATTCTGTCTTTGTTAGGAAGATTCTTTCTCCAGCTTCTTATTTCCAGCATTTTTGTGATGCTGAATGTTGAATTAGAGAAAAGGTAACTGGTTTTGCAGATAAAGCCAAATTTCTAATTCCCAATTCAAGTTACTGAAGAGATTGTAGAAGGGCGGCTTCAGACGTCTTGGAGGGAAATGGATGGAGACCTGGGCTATTGCAAGTGTAAGGTAGTGCATTTTGTGGGGGAGGGAGAAGAGACGGACAAAACTGTACCAAGTTATTGATAGTCATTTCATAGAGCTCAGTAGACTGTGACAGCTCTTTCAGAAATGGTGTTTTTCTGGGTTTATTTTACAGAACTACAGCCTTATGTATTGTCAGGAATGTACTAGACCTTCCTTGTTCCAAGAAGGCAATTTTTTGTTAAACAAGGCATACTTTTCTCTTTTCTTATGCCATATTAATGGCATGTTTCATATGGTTGTTTATTACAACAAAGTCAAAGGTTATACTTATTGTCTACTTGATTGTTTTAAAGAAAAAACCCCAACCCTACATTTTAAATGTAAAAAATGTACCGAAGTCGGGTGTTTCTCTTTAATTTTTGACAACATATCATTGTTCACTCTGATGATACTACAGTTATTTTGGGAAGAAGTGTTCTATACGTTGGCTTGCTGCTTTTCAGTCATATATGACCCTGATAAATTCAGTCAATAATTCCCTGTTGGATGAAATATTCATTGTGAGTATATGGAAAGATTAGAAACATGCACATATTCACAGATCATTCTTGGCTGGAGACGTTTTTCTGCATTCTTAGTATTCTCTTTTTACAAAAGCTTCTTTCTCCTCCTGTTTTAGATATTGATGAGTGTGAAAATGACTTCTACAATGGGGGTTGTGTCCACGAGTGTATCAACATTCCAGGCAACTACAGGTGTACATGCTATGATGGATTCATGTTAGCCCATGATGGCCACAACTGTCTCGGTAAGTAGTGAATGCTGGCAAGAAAGTTTTATTTTATGGGTGTGGTAAGAAGACCTGATCTGCTTTCTGCCTTTTGTCATCTGGTGTGTTTTCAGTAAAGACTTGATCCAGATCACACTGACGAAGTTCAAACCCGTGTGGCTTAAACCAGACCCTTAACATCCAAAGCCTGTGCTGGATGTTTCAGCTTCTTTTTTAAGAAAAGTAGTCTGTTCCATCCACTTAAATATATTTTGTCTGTTTCTTCCAACTTCTGTAATTTCAATCATATATTTAGAGCTCCCCCCTCTCTTTTTTTCCTTTTAGGGTTTTACAGTGACATAGTTCTAGGATATGCTATATGAACATAAATTATGCAACGTTAAAAGTGCAAGTGTGATGAGGGAATACTTGGACAATAGGACAGGACAGAAGAAACAGTTACCAGTAATAGCTATTTACAAAGGGAGGGGACACAGTCCACTAACTGTACAAAGCCATGTTCAGAGCAGGATCTTAATTGCTTCAGCAGGATGAGGATTTGGGGACCGGTGTTTTTTGATTCATGTCTATTGGTCTGGTTTAAGTGGGTTTGCTTTATCCTATAAACTAAAAACATGTCTGTTTTGTTTTGAAATTTCTTTACACCAGTTACCTGGAAGTAAACTTTGACTGCTTAATCCCGATTCTCAAACTTGCTTACTTGGTAGCAATTTTAGCCAAATTCTGGTGCCTAGGGGCTATCTTTCTCAATATTCCCAATATAAATGCAATAACCAGTGTGAGGTACAGTCACTAATTCATTTCAAGATGATGTTTATAAAACAATATGGAAAAGGAGTATTTTTTTCCTGTGTCACACAGCACATTTACTTTGGTAAAAACTGGGATTCTTTGCAATAAAAGTCAAGAAATCAGGTAGTGAACCAGCAATAATAAAGTCCGGTAACACCAGTCTGCACTCACTGAAGCTATGGAACAACTAGAATTGCTGAGCAAGGATTTGGTTAGCCTTTTGGTAGATATATTTCCTGCTGCATTCATTTTCAAACTGAGTAATATTTGTTCAGAAGGATGATATATCCTGACCATTGACAGGCTTTTGACTCAAACTTCCAAATTTCATTTATTATAGAACACATTAAATAGATTTATTTGGCTTGACCTGAGGTAGTCAAATGATTAATTTTGGAAGAGGTATTTCTTATACAAAGAGCAGCCAGCCATTCATTTTAAAAAGAATGAAAAACTCTATTTATACCAATGTTCATAAATATCTCTTAATAAAACAGGACACAAACATAATGAAATAGTTCAACTATGAGGAACTCAAATGACTGTGCATCTACAAACATGTCAAACAGCTTGCTATTTTCAACTTTTTTTCAAAATTATTTCCATAATAGCAAAAAGCAGGTTAGCAAGTATGAACAGCAAAAGGAGTGACCTGATAAAGGTTGAACTGTTAGGGAGATGAATTTACTGAGGATGAAAGTGTCTAGTTGTAGGGTCTCAGACTGAAGTTTTTAATCCTGAGAGTGGCCATGCAAATCTTGCTATGACTGCCTGTTGTGTGCTAACTCAGATTTGGGGCACCATTGCTAGAAAAGCAAGAACTTCATTTTTCCATCATCATTAGGTTCCTAGCTGGTTGCTGGCATTATCAGTTTTGCTAACTGCTGAGTTAGGCTGTTTGTGCCCGTTAGTACAGTACCAGGTTTGAAAAGGGGACATTAAAGTCTTCTCCCTTCTGGACTAGTAGTGTTTCCCCTCACTTATGCTACCAGAAATTGTCTGGTTTTAAGAGGATGCAGTGAAATCTCAAATCAAAACCAAACTTTATATTTGCACATTTAAATTAGGGGTTCTATACGCTGTTGGAAAATTTTCCCAGCATGTAAAGCTTGGTTAATTTATTCCAAAGATACGGGGTTTTTTTCTCACTAGGAAATTAGGCATTGAAATTAATTAAAGTTTTGATGAATTCACAGATTTCCACCCATTCTTGCTTTTTGAGAAACCATTTATTTTTCATGGATTATGAGGAAACAACTCTTCACAAGATTAGTGACAATGTTCTTCACATTTCAATGCATTCTTCTACTGTTTGGTTTTGGTTTTCCCTCCTCACCTCCTCTCCCCAACTTCTATAGGACTTTACAGAACTGCCAAAATGAAAATTGCTAGTTAGGTACCATATAATGTATTCTATGTCAAGTTTATGTTCCTTTTAGAAATGGCATGTAATGTTTGATTAGCATGCTAAAATTAAGTCTGTATTCACAGTAAGTAGGGCCGTAGTGGAACTTGTGTAGAATTATGTCATTTCCATGGAATTTGTAGATGAGCCTATAAAAGTATGGTAGGTTGATTTTGAAAACCCTGCCTGAACTGTCTTCTCATACAGCAACATGGATGTATATTTACTTGGACAGAAGACTTGCTAGGAGTGACCCATCAGACAGCATCAAACTACACTATTCCTCCTTCTCCCCCATCCTTTGGCCTTCCAAGCATTACTGTTGGAATCCATTTTGTCAGCACGTAGGGAGCCAAGCAGCAAGAATGGCTAGGGGGCAATTTGTCTGCTGAAACATAGGACCCTCGTGACAGTGAGAACACTCTGCAGCTGGCAGATGTGACGTTGAGATCATAGATCTCAAGTTGGAAGGAATCCATAAGGATCATGGAGTCCAGAGATCTAGAGGGGTGTATTTGGAGTGTGAGATGGAAGCTATATGGAATAATATCAGGAATCTAAAATGGCATCAGACACCAATGTTTAGACAGCTGACTTACTCTATTAGTCATTTGGACTGCATTTTATCACACCAGAAATCTTTGTCTAGTAATTTTGAGTAGAAGGCTAGGACCTTATCTGGATCATAGGTTGGGACCTTATGATAGTTCACTGATAGTCCTGCAGGCCATCTAGGAAACAGATTGTGATGGACAAGACCCTTATGTTAGGATTTCTGCATCTCTTGCTTGATGGAAGTCTATGCAAAATCTAAAGCCACCTCTTCCTGTCAGGGTTTACATTCCTTTTTAAACCCTCACTGGATGTCTTTTTAGTAACATCAGTATAGCAAGATTATTAGAATAATCTTCTTAAATAGTAAACTTTGAGTATTCAAAACTTATTAAATCAGATGCAGTTGACAGGTTAAGTTTTTTTTTCCTGAGTTCTTGTTTCAACATTCATTTCTTTCTAAACAAGTGAAATTTCTTATTTATTTATTTGTTGGGAGGATGTGTTTGGCTAAGAATTCATGGTTAAAATTTGTACCAGAAAATGTCCAAAGAAGTCCTCAGGGGAACTCGACTCACTCCTTGTTTCACATTTTTATTGAGGAATTGCTCAAATATAACATGAAATGACACCACAGGGAATTCAAACTGTGATGAGATCTTTGTCTGGCAAAAAATAATTTATTTTAGCACTGTAATCACTTGAAATAGAAATAGTTCTTTCTCAAAATTGCTCTAAATTCTGTTCAGTGGATGCAAGTCTAATATTTGGTCTCGTAATATATTTTCTTTATCCTTCATTTGAAACCAGTCATGAAATATGTTTTTCCCTCTCATATATGAAATACCAGTCTGTTTTGTTTGCTGGATTTTTTTTTAATAAGCGATTAGCTCACTGGTCCAGATGTTCTTTCCTGATTCATCGTTTTTTGTCCGGGACCTTAATGATAAATGGATTTTTCTGTCTTTATATCTTTCACATGTTGGGACATGCTATCAATTTTCATTCTTTCTTGCCTTTTAGGAGACATAATGGCATAACTGATCATCCTTCTAATTAGTGCCAAACACATTTACCCATCTCATTTGTAGTAAATCAGAATCTGTTCTCAGATATCTGGTAAAATCTGTTAATCTGTACTACAGAGTATCAATGGATAAGATTTATGCCTTTAAAAGTGGTTATTCAGAATATACTTCTTGCGTGACACTTAAAGGTGTTCCTAATTTGCCTAGGTTTTCTTAATTTCTTGGTTTAATTTCTTAATTGAAATTGGTTCTTTTTCTTAATTTCTTGGACTTTTGAGTATGTGTAAGTAAGTGTATTATTGATTTGAAGCCTCTTTGGCAGTTCAGTATACTGGTACTCTGTCTTTTTGTCTTCTTGGATGCTTTTGGTAAGATGAGAGATAGCAGAGGAGGTAGATTGCGCCTAATGTGGTAAGCCTGGGAGTTGTACAAAGTAAGATATGTGATTGATGGGGATGTCATAGAGAAGGCTTGAGAATTTGTCTTCCTTTTCAGTGAGAATTGGCATAACTGCCACTATGGCGACTCCAGAATGTACCCAGGAGGGTAAAAGAGAATTTCCGATTTTTTTTAGTTTACTTTTAAGCTACTGGGACAGGAACTGTCATATGGAAAGAAACCCTCTGCTCCTTCAGCAGCAGTAAGGCTTCAGCTGGCAAAGTTCAGTTTAGGACATCGCACTTGGATGAAGCCAAAAGAGAGCAGTGAGAATAATGAATGAACTAGAAAACATAGTATCATAGAATATCTCGAGTTAGAGGAGGAACCCATAAAGATCCTGAAGTCTAACATAGCCAATGCCATAAGAATGAAAGAAAAGGAACAGTTTTCTTCTAAGGAAGAGAAGATGAAAAAGAAGATGCAAAAGTCATCAAATCCAAAAAAGGCTACTGGGAAGAATTAGATTTTTACTGTTTTGGTTTTGTATCCCTGCAGAAGTGAATGAGGTAGTGCAATAGCACTTGGTTACTCCACTTGAGAGACTCAGAAAGAGAATTGGATTCTTTTTCCTTTCTCCTGAAGGACTGTCATGTGGTGTACCATTACCTTATATTAATCTCTCTCCTACTGTATAAAAATGTAAGCTTCCTGGGAGAGTTTTACCTGCTGTGTTGGTCTGAAGCATCACCAAAGAAGAGAGTTCTGGAGCTTATAATGGATTACTAAACCTTGGCATTTATCCGGGAAAAGCTTGCTAGAAACCTTGCTGAAAGCAGTTCCTGCTAGTGTTCCTGACTAAGTCTTACAAGTTTATTCAGCATCTGCAAATAGAAAGTGGAAGCGAGTGCCTTAACTATTTGCATCAGAAAGCAGAGAACTTTGCTTCATAAAATTTCCTTGCCAAAGGGCTCACATATCAGCTGATACTCCAGCTGTTCCAAGTCTTCTGGAATTCACCTGTCTCTGATCAGAATGTGAAAAAATGGGTAATGCAGAGTGCAAGAAAAATATGTAGCAACAAAAGCTTACTGTCATTGGTTCTTACTTGAAAAAACAATGTAATATCTCTTCCAGATTCTGCTCTTCTATCCTTTTTTCCTGGAGGTAGACTTTTGTGTATATAAGGAGTTCTTCCTAAAAATCAACACAACTAATTGTTTCCTATTTGTCAAACGAAATCTGGTTGTGAAAAATATTTCAGATTTTTCTTTCTATTCAGAATGGAATTGCATGGAGTGATTATTTTCTTTTGCTTATCATTCAGATATAAATATGAATAGCTATGCAGTGCTACTCATCCCTGTCTGCTTTGTGTGGATTTTAAAAAATATATTCTCCTTAGCTCGGCTTTGTGATAGTCCCTTTTTAATAGGGAGTCAGCATTGCTTTTTTGCAAAACACTTCCAGGTTGCATTCATCTTAACTCTTCTTTCTTCTGAAGATTAGCATAGGTTTTATGAAGTCCTCTGCTCTTCATAATTTCTCTAATTAGTAAGTGTGCTCAAGAAGGTTGTAAACTCTTCTTAGAAACTATCAAAAAGATACAAAATATCACGGACAAAAATAATCATAATGTGTTCAGAGACATATTTTATTTAAAGATTTTTCTGTGGTATTAATTGCTGTTACATAGGAACATACGTGAACACCTTGTAAACGCTAATATATTTATCCTTAGAAAATCCTGTAAGGAAAAGAAATGTAATTTTTACTGTTTTATAGATTAGGAACTAGGGCAAACAGATTAAGTTACTTCTCAATCCTCACACAGGACATCTGGATGTCTGCAGCATAGCCAAGCCTTACCCTTCTGAATCCCTGCTTACACACTTATTTCAAATATTCTGTGTAACTTTGGTTTCTCTCACAGAAAAATAACAATTACTAAATTTGGACATCTATAAAATGATATCTCAATTAATTCTCTTGTATGTCAGACCTCCTGAAAATAACTATAGAAGTAGATTTTGATGATCCAGTATAGTTTATGTTTTTTCAGCAGTTTATCCCGTGTCTGATTGAGAAGAGTCCTGGGAAGCAGAGTGAACTTATGAATATAAATCAAGCCATAAATACAAATACTAGTGTGCATTATAGATTCCATGGAGCTCTCTGCAAGAGCTGAATGTTAAGGATGGTAGGCAAAAACACAAGCACAGTGTCAGCTGTGAATTCAGTAGCAAAGAATTGAATAGCAAAGTCCTAGTTATATATCCACAATCTTGAAGGTGTGCTTTGAGCAGAAGGCCTGATTTTCCAGCCTGATAAATGGATATTACTGGTTTATTTGTCTGTTCTCAGATGCTATTTTGCATTTCTTGACAAAGTGACTGAGTCACATGGAAGGCCCTGTGGGAAAGGAAAGATGGCACTTTCCCCAGAAGCAACTGAACCTGCTCCAGGAGGGCTACTAGTCTGCCAGTTCTGGTAGATGGAGCAGAACAACAATGGCAGCAAGGCATTTGGGAGCCTGCAGCTAAAGGAGAAACTTCAGAGGGAAACCAGGAGCAGATGGTCACAGGCCTCAAAGTAACATCTGCCTGTTATAAAATGAGCTTTGAGATCCAAAATCAGTATAAAAATTTTGAAAACACAATTTTATTTCTTCTAAGGTCTGAGGTTAGGAACTAAACCCAAGTTCATGTGTTGCAGGGCTCCTTTAAAATCTGTTGGCTTATTTTAAGACAGGAGAGGTTTTAATGCTGGCATGTAGGCTCAATTCCCAACTGGGTTGTAGTAATCTGCAATCTGACTCAAATGACAAAAAGAACATTAGTATGTAGATGTAGTGCTTAGGGACATGGGTTAGTGGTGACCTGGCAGTCCTGGGTTAAGAATTGGACTTAATGATCTTAAAGGTCTCTTCCAACGAGAATGATTCTATGATTAGCACGCATATGTATGTATATCACATCATATTATTCATCCTCTTTCAAGGAATGTTCCAGTGCTCTCTGTTTTTCTTTCAAAACCAAACCAACACAGTTAGAACCCAAAATCTATCTAGTCCTACCTTCTGTTTGTCTGAATGTATGTACTGGGATGGGAGATATGGCCTAATCTGCTTATCAATATGAAGTGGGAGAAGAGTTGCAAGTATATGAGAAAGCATTTCTAAAGCTCCCAGATGTGAAACGTCAAGAAGTGGTACATTTAGGTACTCATTTAGGATTGCATAATCACTCATATGATTAAAGAGACCAATGTCTTTCTTTTAATTTAGCTTTATTTTTCTTCTTCTCCAGACAGCTGCACACAATGTGTTGCTTGCTTGAACTCTAAATGAATCATTCTATTACTGATGTTTATTTATCTTTTTGTTTCCCAACAGCTCAAATAGATTTTGGTTTTTAACATGAACATTTTTAATATAAAACAAAACAGCTTTTGGAAAGTTGTTTTTAGTGTCATAAACCCAAATATTTTAAAGAGAAGCTGAAAAATAGTCCATTTTCTTGGCCATCTTCCAGTTTTCCTTGCCCTTCTTTCCTAATTCTAGGAGACTATTAGGTGAGCTGACAGTTAAGTACTGTCCTCCTCTTGCACATCAGCAGGGCCTCTAATGATATTATCCGTCATAAACTCTCTTCCAGATTTTAATGGTTGCTAATCTTAAGCTCCTTGGCAGACAGAGGAGGGTTGAATACACCAAATAGCCTTCTTTTAGTAACTCTTGATTTTTATTAAAACACACGTAAAATTATATTTTTGTAGAGAAAGTTACTAATCTAAACCTTGAAGCTTTTACTCATTTCCAATGATTCCAGTGAGAGGTTTGCTTCAGCAGAACTTCAAGACTTGGCAGTTGCTTTATGCCTTAAGAGAAGGAAGCCATACTCCCAAATCAGGACTAATTGGTTGGGTAGTGGGGATCTGTTCTAAATGTGAGGGGCCTAGGTACAAGATGGGAATGGGGCCTTATCTAATAAATATTTACAGGCAGGATGAAAAGTGAGTTTTAACAATAGGTGTATCTGTATGTTTTAAGCCTTTATGTGTTTTGTATTTCTGCAAACAGTGAGCATTGTTGGCTCAGAGCTGAACATGAGCCAACAATGTGCAAGTGCAGCCCAGAAAGCCAACCATATCCTGGGCTGCATCAGAAGAAGTGTGGCCAGCAGGTCAAGGGAGGTGATTCTGCCCCTCTATTCCATCCTGGTGAGACCTCACCTGGAGTACTGCATCCGGCTCTGGAGCCCCCAGTACAAGAAGAACATAGACCTGTTGGAGAGGGTCCAGAGGAGGGCTAAAAAGGTGATCAGAGGGCTGGAACATGTCTCCTATGAAGACAAGCTGAGAGAGTTGGGCTTGTTCAGCCTGGAGAAGGGAAGACTCGAGGGAGACCACGTTGCGGCCTTCCAGTATCTGAAGGAGGCCTACAAGAAAGCTGGGGAGAGAGTTTTTATGACCTTGTAGTAATAGGATGAGGGGTAATTACTTTGATCTGGAAGAGGATAGATTTAGGTTGGAAATTAAGAGGAAATTCTTTACTCTTGAGGGTGGTAAGTCACTGGAACAGGTTGCCCAAGGAGGTTGTAGATGCTCCAACATTGGATGTGTTCAAGACTAGGTTGCATGGGGCTTTGAGTGGGTCCATACAGAAGAATCCATACTGCAAATTGCACAACTAACTGAGTTTTAGTGATGAATGTGTTCTTTCAGGATAAAAAACTTGAGTGCATTTTGTAACATTCTTTTGCTTTCAGGTGCAAGCCTAAATGGCAAAGAAAGTTACTTTCTGCTTTCTGTTTCTTCATTGAATTAGTTTTTACTGTATTCCTGTTTTCAGAACTTTTCTCAGTCTTATTTGGTCAGTACATGAGATTAATGACAGCAGCTGTGATTCATCACAGCAATTTAAGGTATCCACTCTTTGTGGTATAGTGGCATGCATCAGGTTTTATAACGTACACTACTATTCCGCAATGCTTTCTGCTAACTGATGACTAGGTAGAGATCAAATATGAGTAGCTAGGATGATAAGTAAATGTTCTATAGACAATTCTGTATTAGATGTTTACCTACAACTTCAGTATATATGTGTTTACTTTTGTTACTCACCCACATCTTGTGGGAGTCTTCATGGTGCAAGTGGTAGCCAACAATCATGGAAGTAATTAAATCTCTCTTTCAAGATGGGATTATAATATGTTAATTCTGATGGTCTTCATCTTCTAAAACTCAGGTTTAGTTTTATGGCACCTGGTAACTGTAGAAATTTCTAGGTTCTGAGCCATTTCAGCCTCCTCTCTTTGTGGCAGCTTCCATGAGGGATGGAAGGAGAATCATTATCATGGTGTTTACATATGAATTTGAAAAACATTTAACAACCAAGAAGTCAAGCTCTACATTTCTAGATGTGGAGGCCTTATGCAAGCCCTCCAATTAAGGATCACTTACTTTAAATGTTGTAGTATGTGCTTCAGCCAAGGGAGCATAAATGTCTGCATATAAACCATCTATATGTACTCACCTTAGAGTCACTAGAGAGAAATAGGTATTTTGTGTGTGTGACTGCCCTCATCCTAAAGTATATATTTACTGTAGCTCAGAGGAACTGCTCTGATGCACAGATGCAGTCCCATGGACTTCTGTTAATCAGCACATTTGAAAATAGGATTGTTACTATCAGAAGTTGAAAATACGACCATGTTGACTCTGGAAATCCAGTAAAAATAGGGAATTCTCATTGTTGTTGATGGAAGGGCCTCTGATTTTCAGCCCTCTGAGGCTAGTATCTGAACACGCTGTTTTTCGTATCCTACTTTTTCTGTTTCTGTATCTGAACGTTTCCCCCAGTGTTTGGTCACCCCACATTAATCTTCTGAGTTCAAATGAGATATAACTTTCTTTACATGTTAATTTGCCATATGTTTGCTTTCTTAAGCCAATGTGATCTGAGAAGTACCAAAACAAGGGAGAGTATAAATCAGCATTGGCCCGAGGTTTTTTGTTAGGTATGGGGAAATAATCAAAAGTGTAGAATAAATCTTGGTTGCTGTCAACTATGAAGTTAGATTCTCAGACTGTCATAATAAATTTCAGAAACTAGGAGCTATGTGACAGCAGCATCAATCTTGGTCTCTTGTTTCTGCAAGTCTTCTTGTTGTCTGAGCCTTTGTTTTTTTAAATACTTACTCCCTGGAGGAGGTAATCAATCAAAGTAAAGATTTCTCTACATGGAAGACTCAGGAAAGTAAAGAATAATCAGGTTAGAGTGTGAAGTTAATGTATAAGTTAAATCAGTTAAATCCCCTATGGATGCTCTTATTTGGTCTCATACAGCTGTAGATGGCTGTGTCTCAATTCAGCAAAGTCAGAGTTTTATTCTACATTATTTATTTTGTGTCCTTACTGCTTTATCCTGTTTCTATTAGTTTCATATCTTTTGTTAATTGATTTTAACTTTCTCATAATAGCAAATTTCTAAGCCAGTCTGGCTTATATTAATGTATACCTTAAAAGAAAAACTGTAAAATATATTAAAATTAACCATATCTTTGGGAACCACATTGTGTTTAGCACTTACTTTAAGCAAGGGAGGATGTTTATTCACCCAAGTGTGCAGATTTCAGCCTGTAATGGGTGTTTTTACCAGTCAGATGTGTATAACATTCAAGCCTTCCCTCATGGAATGGTGTCTTTGTCAACCCTAGAAATTATGTGGATCCAGTTAAAACAGTGAATTTATATGGATTACAGAAAGAAATAGACAAAGTGAAGGGCAGCAAAGTCATCTGGTCTCTGGTTTCAAATATAGTCACTGTTATTGTACTATGCTTAGAATGCAATCAGTTCTTGGTGGTGTTGATTTGTGATAAACAATATGATTTATACAGTCAAGAAATAGCTGTTGGAAAGAATAGCTGCTGCATAGTTGCTTAGTGTATTAGAAAATGAAACAAAACTCTTTTCCACTATGGATGAGTACCAGATAAAAGATTAGTGGTAAATTCCCTTGTTAATAGATTCCAGGGTCTTGGCTTTCTGTGGTGCCCTGCTTTTGCTGTCTAATGCTTTCCATTAATTTCTGCATCTTGACCTTATCCTTTTGACTTCAGTGTACAATGTGAAAACTTAAAAGTTTGAATCAAACTACAAGGCTCAGATAGAGGATTATTTTTACTGCTTCAATTACCTTCTGCAGACTTCAGATCCTTCTCAGGTATCTCAAAATAACCTGTGTGTACACATTCCTTACTGGAATTGTGCTCTGGAGCACAAAATGTAGTTTGGCATAAAAGAGGGGCCAAGAGGGAAATTGATGATGCTCTAATTGATGGTAGCATTTTTTAGTATGGCTCTGTGATGACTGTTGCTAACATCTAAATAATAGTAATAATAATAATAATAACAATAACAACAGCAACAGCTCATTAATTAAAAAGTCACTGGACATACTTTACAAGAATGATTGTTTAGAAAATTAAAAATGTTTAGGATTAAAGCCAAATTGATTATTAAGAGGCCTTATGGAATATGGAAAGAAATGTTTGGAAACAATTGAAATATACCTTGTTAAATAAATAAGACTGGAATAGACATAAGGTCTTGTGCTGTAGGACAGGATCAGAAATGAGAATCAGGGCAAAGGTTTTCTACTCCATCTTAACAAAATAAAATTTTAACAAAGTTGCTAAAGCAGTGATTATTAGGCTGTAGTACAGCTTCTTCCGCAGGGTGGTTGGTTATACCTTAGTTAAAACAGAATGGAAGTAGAATTGAAGAGTTTAAAGGAATGGAAAGATGCATTTGATTAATTTATCCAAAGGGCCAAATCTGAATTTATTTAGATGCCAGTGTTAGAGACACTCCTCAGCAAGAATCTGGTATTCCAGGAGTCTCCAACTTTGTGTACTGTAGGTGATATGTTAGTAAGTGTACTTTCTTGGATTTTTTTCCTGTTATAAGAAGAGCTGTGCAGAGAGGATAAGATTTCTGTTGCAAAACCTTGAAAGTTGGCTGTACTTTGAAAATTGTGAATATAGAATGGTATACTTCTTCAGGGGGGAAAAGCTTTTTTTTTTAAATTGTAGAGTACACCGTACAGTTTTTCATGCTATTTTTTTCTTCTTATATTAGTTATTGTATCAGGAAACATACTAAACAGAGTTTAGTATTTCATAGGCGAATTTTTTTCTAATTCTTTTCAACAAAATAAACTTGAATGGGAAAGAACGACATTGTTCTACAAAGTTGGGTTTTTTTTTTAATCCTACAGAGTTTCTCCAGTGTAATGTGTTTATACAAGCAACATGAAAGTGAGGTGATCTATTTTTCTGTATCTGAACCAACAAAAAAATCCCTAAAGTGATTTTTTTGCAAGTATTCCTGGTATATTTCTATCGTGACTAATACAAGCTGAAAAGTTTTCTACAACTGATAACTTATGCTGTTATATTTAAGTACCAGAGTCATATTTTTGATACATATTAACAAATAAAGGGTAGCAATATTTCAGTATTACTTTCTGAAAAATAGTTTTTGCAATTCAGTATTGAGTTGAGAGATCACTAGCCCTTGTTCTCATGGGGAACTTTGGCAGACATCTGGTAAGTTGGTAATACAATACAGTGGGGAAGAAACAGTCTAGGAGGTTCCTGGAGTGTGTAGAAGAGAACTTTGCAGCATAGCTGGTAAGCCAGTTAGGGAAGGTGCACCACTGGACCTGTTTGTGAACAGAGAAGGACTTGTGGATGATGTGATGGTTGGAGGCTGTCATGGGCACAGTAATCATGAAATGATAGAGTTTTTGATTCTCAGAGAAATAAGGAGCAGGTTTAGCAGAACTGCTACCTTAGACTTCCAGAGGGCAGATTTTGGCCTGTTTAGGAGACTAGTTGACAGAGTCCCTTGGAAGACAGTCCTGAACGGCAAAGGAGTCCAGGAAGGCTGGATATCCTTCAAGAAGGAACTCTTGAAGCTGCAGGAACAGTCCATTCCCATGTGCCAAAAGACAAGCTGGTGGGAAAGAAGACTGACCTGGCTGAACAGAGAGCTTTGGTTAGAACTCAGTAAAAAAAAGGAGGGTTTATGACCTTTGGAAGAAGGGGCAGGCCACTCAGGAGGACTACAAGGATATTGTGAGGCTACACAGGGAGAAAATGAGAAAGGCCAAAGTCCTTCCCTATGGGAAAATACAGTGACCAAGAAGGAGGAAAAGGCTGAGGAAATGAATGCCGCCTTTGCCTCAGTCTTTAATAGCAAGACCAGGTGTTCTCTGGGTACCAAGCCCCCTGAGCTGCAAGACAGGGATAGGGAGCAGAATGAAGCCCCCATAATGCATGGAGAAATGGTCAGTGACCTACTACACCCCTTAGACACACACAAGTCTATGGGACTGGATGGGATCCACCCAAGGGTACTTAAGGATCTGGTGGAAGTGCTCCCCAAGCTACTTGCCATGATATAGCAGCAGTCCTGGCTAACCAGGGAGGTCCTAGTTGACTGGAGGTTAGCAAATGTGACAACCATCTACAAGAAGGGCTGGAAAGAGAATCCAGGGAACTCCAAGCCTGTTGGTCTGACCTCAGTGTCGGGGAAGGTTATGGAGCAGATCATCTTGAGTGCCATCATGTGGCACATACAGGACAACTAGGTGATCAAGCCCAGCCAGAATGGATTTATTAAAGGCAGGTCCTGCTTGACTAACCTGATCTCCTGTGACAAGGTGACTCACTTAGTAGATGAGGGAAAGGCTGTGGCTGTTGTCTACCAGGACTTCAGTAAAGTATTTGACACTGTTTACCACACGATTCTCCTGGAGAAACTTGCTGCTTATGTCTTCGATGGGTGTACTCTTTGCTGGGTAAAACACTGGCTAGACAGCCAGGCCTTAAGAGTTGTGGTGAATGGAGTTAAATCCAGTTGGCAGTTGGTCACAAGTGGTATTCTCCAGGGCTCTATATTGGGGCCAGTTCTGTTTAATATCTTTATCAATTATCTTGATGATGCACCCTCAGTAAGTTTGCAGACGACACCCAGTTGGGTGGAAGTGTTGATCAGCTTGAAGGTAGGAAGGCTCTGCAGAGGTATCTGGACAGGCTGGGTTGATGGGCTGAGGCCAGCTGTATGAGGTTCAACAAGGCCAAGTGCTAGATCCTACACTTGTGTCACAACAACCCCAGGCAATGCTACAGGCTTGGGGAAGTGTGGCTGCAAATCTGCCTGGCAGAAGAGGACCTGGGGGTGTTGGTGGACAGCTGGCTGGACGTGAGCCAGCAGTGTGCCCAGGTGGCCAAGAAGGCCAACAGCATCCTAGCCTGCATCAGAAATAGTGTGGCCAGCAGGACTAGGGAAGTGATTGTTCCCCTGTACTCGGCACCGGTGAGACTGCACCTTGAATCCCATGTTCAGTTTTGGGCACTTCAATATAAGAAAGACATTGAGGTGCTGGAGTGGGTCCAGAGAAGTGCAATGAAGCTCATGAATTGTTTAGAGAACAAGCCCTTTGAGGAGTGTCTGAGGGAACTGATGTTGTTTAGCCTGGAAAAAAGGAGGCTGATGGGAGACCTTCTCATTCTCTGCAACTACCTGAAAGGAGGTTTGTGGTAAACCAACCCTGTACTCTGAAATGTCTTTTTAAGTCAGCTAAAAAGAACTACAACTCCCATGAATCATCAG
>JAVSBS010009785.1:4670-15401 GCA_033124195.1 Coracias cyanogaster | reverse complement strand
TGGTGTGAGGGTGTGGGAGCCTGGCCCAGGCTGCCCAGAGAGGTTGTGGAGTCTCCTTCCCTGGAGAGATTCCAAACTCGCCTGGACACAATCCTGGGCACCTGCTCTGGGTGAGCTGCTGGAGCAGGGGGTTGGGTTAAACTCCAGAGGTCCCTTCCAACCCCACCACGCTGGGATTCTGGGATTCTGTGACGCCTTTTCTTTTTGTGCAGCTGAAGTTAACTCCCGAGTACTTGCAGCTGATGAAGTACAAGGCTATCGCAGCAAACAGCAAGATATATTTTGGCAAAGATATCCCCAACATGTTCATGGACTATGCAGGAAGCCAGACCAAATTTGCAGAGGGACTGGCAGAAGGAATCCAAGAAGAGGATGGGGCAGGAACAAGCGAGGACACAAAACTACTTCATGACGTCTACTGAAAAGGAAGATTTCTATTTGTTTTATATCAAAAGAAACACAAACTGGGAAGTTCCTTCTTGTTTTCCCCCTTTCCCGTACTGAAAGAGATGAATCCGATTTAATCCTTCCAATCTTTTGTATGACAATTAGACGCAAAGACTTTGATATTGATGGGGTATTTTTTCTGGTAACTTCTAAGCAGCCAGCTCCAGGTATGTCCTCCAGATGCACCTCCACCTGCTCGTGGACATACAGACCAAATGACTCTGGAGAGGCTCGCTAGACTCTGTTCCGCAGCCGGGTTAGGTGGGTACTTCATTTTGGGTTGAGATGGTCCGTAGCAGTTGGAAGCAAGGAAATGTTGAGGTTCTGGAGGGAGGAGAATTGCTGCTACAAGTCGTTGTTTGGGTTTCTTTTCTTGTTGGAAATTTCGAGTACTTTATTTCAAACCCCTTTTTAAAAAAAAGGTGCTAGACTTTTGTACACTACGCGTGTCTGCTCGAAGGCTGGAGCGGCAGGTCAGCGCTGGTTGTGTGGGCGCTGGGACGATCTCACAGCCCGGGTCTGTGCTCCAGGCCTGTCCCGAGCGCAGGGGGTAGCAAATGTACAAACCCACCTCTTACTGAGGTCGGAGCCGCTGCGTTTCGCCTTGGTGGGGCAGCTGAGACCACGCGCAGGGTGAGTTAGAGAAGTTCAGCTGAAATCCTGCAGGTTACTGGGGGGGGAACTAAGCCTTGGACCACGGCATGCAGGTAGTGGCCCAAACTGTTTGTTTTCTGCATATTAACACTGGTTTGTTTTCCACTTGTTGCATATTTTGAGGCTTTTTCCAGCAGTTCAGCTGCTAGGGGAGGGATGTGGGTGCGCTGGTGGAGGCAGCGTCCTGCCAGCAGGTCTTGGACTTGATTTTCAGCGAAGCCAGCCCACAAGCCTGGTACTTGTCACAGCCCTCACGGCTAAAGAACGAGGGAGGAAAGAATTCTTGTCTCAGGGACCCTGACTTTGCAAAAGGCCTTGCTGGCGAGTAACTGCCCGAATGACTAGTCCCACGGCCGTTAGGGCGCGTTACCTGCAAGACCAGCTGGATTTCAGTGTTTACAATCCGGTTAAACTGAAAAGAACAGAACCGAGCGAGTGTTGGCTTCAGGGTTTGTTTTTTTTTTCTGAACAGACTTTGTGCAAGGAAGATTAGTAGTAGCAAAGGGCACAAAACATCACAGGGTGAAGAAAAGAATCTTTTGTCTCTGAACTGTCTGAACAGAAATGTCCCTCTTCTGCTCAGAACGAGACGTAACGTACCTTTCACTTCAGAAAACCCATTAATTCTTCACGGCCCAGACGCAAAGAGGTAATAGGGGTTTGTTCTACACACATGCAAAACTTGAGGGGGTGTTAGAGACAAAAGTTCAGGCCTAGAGAGAACATTCTTTTTTTTCCTCTCTCTCTCTCCCTAATCCATCTGGCACTTGGCAGGAGAGCCTGTTTATTAACTGCTGTTATAATTTGCGGCCAACGTACCGATAGGAGCTGATGCAAGTGTGATAACTCAGTTGTCAGCCTATTGCTTCTACAGTCTCGTGCCCCAAACGCTCCCTGCCTGCTCTTGGTTTTCCTCCTCAGCGTTTTAAACACGCATTAGTCTTTTTAATAAGGCGATCACACTAAGACAGAATTTCAGCTGCTGGTTCCAGTACTTTTCACTTGTTTTCTTTTCCCTGTTAGGAGAGTGGTTATTGATGCTTGAAAATGCACAATAAAAGATAAGCGTTGGTTTCTGCTGGAGAAAAGTCCCATCTCCTACATGTCTTCTTTGTATTTTGGTAACTACAACTAAGGGAAGTTCCACCTCCAGCCCTAAGTACTACACGAGACAACAAAGCAGCCAAAAAATGGCATCGAGAGGTAGGCAGTAATATTATAAATAGGTCTCTGCAGGGGGATTATGAAGAGGGAATAGCAGAAACTTAGCAATGAGCTAATAGTACCTAAACCTCTGAGGATGACCTCAGCTGGGATTGTTCTGCATTCATGTCAGAGATTTCCATTAGTAACTAAACCCGAGGTTTTGCGCCAGTATTTTTCACTAATGAAAAGACCCAAATAAGCTGAAGTGGTATTACAAAGTTTGTCTTTGTGTGACTTCACAGTAAGACAATAGTTTGGAATAAATAGGTTTTGATTTTTTTTTTTTTAATTGAAAACATTGCTGCTAAAGTATTCTTGTAATTCAGTTAAATTTTAATAAGAGAAAAAAAAAAAGTACCAGTCTTGACAAGCCAAGATCCATTGTGTTTTCATCCAGGTTTTCTTTATCATACATATAATTTCCTTAACTTTCCAGAGTAGGTCACAACACATAAATCTCTATTCCATCTATCCCTTTAACTGGCATTTTGCCCTAATCTGAAATCTTGAAACCAAGATCTGAATTTTCCATCCACTCTGTATAACAAAGAAAACCCGGGTTTGTGGCACTGCTGATACCTGAGCATCGCTGGCGGGAGCGTGGCAGCGCTTTCCTAGCGCAGTCTTTGATCTTCTTACGTATTGAATTAAAAGGCTTTTTATTTTGGTATTTGCTATGACAATAAAATGGCCTTCAATTTTAATATCAGCCTGGTTGGTTTTTTTTCATGGATAACCCGTAACACTATGTGTATTTGCCGGGCAAGGTTTACCGGTGCCACTGCACGGTGAGGGTTCCTTTTCCAGGAGAGAGGAGCTCTGGCAGAAGGACGAGGGGCAGAGATGTCCATGTCAGCTCGGCAGCCGGCTGAGGAAAGCTGCAAGCGGCTTTTGGCCCCGCTGTGCTAACCGGGTTGGTGAAAAATACAGTAACAGGCCTTTTGTGGCAAATATGTAGGATTTGGTAAAGTTTGCAGAAAATCATTGTCATGTTTTACCAGACAAAAGGGCAGGAACCTTCTGGGTGTTTTTTCAGCAGCTGTGTAAATACCGTCGTGGCTCAGAATACGGGGAGGGGAGAGCAAGTTCTGCACATTAAGGCAAATATTTTAGTTAATGGGTTCCAGCTGGCAGTTTCCCATTCTTTCCGTCCGACTTGCCGCGATAAAGGCTGGCATTGTCCGTGGGGCCTCCCGCACCCCGCGGTGTCACCGGCTGTGGTGCTGCGTGGCCGCGCTCCCCGGTCTCCCCACCGCCTGCCCCGGCCCTCGCAGCTCCAGTGGGCTGTGTAGAACGAGCAGGGTCACCTGCCTTGGGTTTTAGGAAGGTTTTTTTTCTGAAATAACTGAATTTGCGTCCTAGGGAGGCTGCTCTTCATGCAGGTAGGAGGAACGTCATGTTTTGTGGGGTGTTTTCTCTTGGAGTGTGGAAGGTGAGTGAGTCAATGTTGTGATGAGGGTGGCCTGAGGCTGCCCAGAGAGGTTGTGGAGGCTTCTCTGGAGAGATTCTAAGCCTGCCTGGAGGTGATGGTGAGCACCCTGCTCTGGGTGAGCTGCTGGAGCAGGGGGTTGGAGGAGATGATCTCCAGAGGAACCTTCCAGCCCCTGGGTGACCCTGTGCTGGGCAGCCCTTTGCCCGCTGATCCAGGTCACCATGGCCAAGGCTTTCTGCAGCAGGTTCTTCCTCCGAGCCAAGTGAAGACTCTTGCCTGGACCTCTCAAAAGCTGCAGGTGATGGAAACCTCCTCTCCCCGCTGGCCCGGGGGGTTCCAGGGCCGCGGTACTGCTGCTGGCATCGCTCTTGCTGGCAGCAGCCGGGGACCATCGGGCCTGCACCTCCAGCCCAGCGGCAGCACTGGGGGGTGGGCGGGAGGGGGGCAGCAAGTCGGTCCCCTTACCCCCCGACCTGCATTTATCACCCAGTTTTGGCCCAAACCCATGAGGGAAGGCGAGTGTGCACCTCGCAGGCAGGCCCCGCGGCCCAGCCTGTGGAGGCCCGCTGACCTTCCCAACATGGCGGCCGCCGCGCTAGGTTCCCGCCCCGCCGCTACCATTGGTGGGCCGTGCGCGGCGGGGCGATCTCATTGGTCGGCCCAGCGCGGCCGAGCGATCCGATTGGCCGCGGCTGGGGAGGAGGAGCGCGTGCGTGTGTGTGTGTGGCGGAAGGTGGCGGGGCCGGCCGGGGATGTGGAGAGCGGGCATGGCCGCCGGGGACGGGCTGGGCCCGGCGCTGCGGGCCGTCACCGAGCAGGTGCAGCAGGCCGCGGCGCGCAGGCCGCAGGTGAGGCGCGGAGGGAACCGGGGACGCGGCGGGGAGGCCTCACCCCGGCCGGGGTAGGCCCGCTCGCTATGGCGGCGGGTCCTCCGACCCCGTAGAGACGGGCCCCACACCGTGAGGGTGAGTCCTCCGTCACCACGGAGATAGCCCCCCATCACCACAGGGACGGGCACGCCGTCCAGGGTGGTGTCTGTGGCCCCCAACAAAGGAGGCAGGACCCTGACATCGCCCTTCAGGGGTAGGCCTCCCTCACATCGACATAGGGACGGGCCCCCCATCGCCCTGGAGGCCGCCCTGACCCCCACCCTTGGCTGCTCCAGGCTGTGGGGTGGCCTGAGGTGGGGCTGGGGGGCCTGGCTGGGGGCTGCAGGAGAGCGTTGGGCAGGTCAGAGCCTCCCCTGGACATCCCCCTCACCCTGGGGTGCTTCTGCAGGGGCTCCCTGCCGTGCAGCCGCGGCTGGTGGCCGTCAGCAAGACGAAGCCGGCGGAGATGGTGATCGACGCCTACAGCCACGGGCAGCGCAGCTTCGGGGAGAACTACGTGAGTTGGCTGGGCCCCGCGGGTCTGCGAGGGACCCTGCGCCTGGGGAGCGAGGGTCGGTGACAGCGTCAGGCCCCTGGCCTCGTATTTACGAGGCGTACGTTGGTCCCAGGAACATCCATTCCAGAGAGACCATTCTTACAGCGTGGGCACTTCTGGTGTGGTTTTAACAAGACGTTGTCTTGAATTCTCCTAGGTTCAAGAGCTGCTAGAAAAGGCATCAGACTCCAGAGTAAGTTCACCATTCCTTTTCTGTTCCCTCTCCATGCGTAGCTGTGTGCTGAGAGCTGTTCAGCAAAAGCCCTGTTTTTTGACGATGGAGGCTGTTTGATCCTTGTCTTTTCAGATGAATAGTGGGGTTATTCTGAGATCTTTGCCTCTGGCCCGTTCCCCCTCCTTGCCTTGCTGGCTCCAGAGGATTCTGTGATACGTGTGGCTTAGTCATGAAGTCTTTGTCTGAACAATGCTTTACCTTTTGTGCTTTCTGCTGCAGGAGATGCACTGTCATTTAAAAAAAAAAAAAAATTAGCACTCAGTTTGAGGAAAATGTCATTTTATGGCTATTCAGTTACAAAGGATCTTTACCTTCCCCCAGTCAGCGTGTCACGCTCTGCAGCCACAGCCCTGCTCCTCTCCAGGCTGTGGAGCAATCTCAGCACGTGCCACAGGCACCACCTGAGCTGTGGCTCTCAGGGTAAACAGAAGCAGAAGGTTGGGTGTCTGGTATTTTGTTTGTGGGCAAACTAAGACCTAAGTACTGTGGGGGGAAGAGGGAATCATCCTTCAGACTTAACTGTTCCTCTCTGCTTTCAGATTCTGTCCTCATGTCCGGAGATTAAGTGGCATTTTATTGGTCATCTGCAGAAAAACAACGTCAACAAGTTGATCGGTAAAACCTATTTAATTCTGTGTGCGGTGATCCTGTGGGGAACAGACTCCCAGTGTTCAAATATTAACAGCCTCATGTACATGAGGTGCTTGTCTCTGAGTGAGCCAAGCTGTAGGTACAAAAATCCCCGTGCCAGCAGGATTGCCCCCAGCCTGTGTTTTGTCCCCAGCTGTCCCTAACCTGTTCATGTTGGAAACGGTGGATTCTGTGAAACTGGCAGACAGAGTCAACAGCTCGTGGCAGAAGAAAGGGTCGTCTCAAAAGCTGAAGGTCATGGTGCAAGTTAACACGAGTGGAGAGGACAGTAAGTGGCTTTTTCTGAGGAGACGCAGGTTTGGGCTCAGCAAACCCGAACCGGGTGGGCATTTCTCTAAGCAAGGATGAAACGTGATCCTTTGGCCGATGCCTGGCTGCAGGAGGGAGGTCTCTGGCAGAGTTTGGCGCTGATCTCCCTGCTTCTTGCCAGGTAAGCACGGCCTTCCTCCCGGAGACACCGCAGCCGCCGTGGAGCACGTCATCAACAAGTGTCCGAGCCTGGAATTCGTGGGGCTGATGACGATCGGCAGCGTTGGGCATGACCTTAGTAAGGGGCCAAATCCTGACTTCCAGGTAAGATTTTCTAGAAGAAACCGTCAGTTGTTTGCTGGCTTCCCATTACAGCCGGTTGTCTGTCCCAGACACACCCGTCCGCAGTCTGGCTGTAGATTGTCAAAAGAAATGCCTTGTTGAGAGCAGTGCAGCACTCTGAACCTGGGGTAGCGGTTACTGCCCTGGATCCTCTGGTCCCGCTTCCAGATGAGGTTTCCATCAGCCTTCCTGCACACACCATGAGCTCAGGGCTGCGTCAGGCAGAGGAACGGGGTCTGTGTTCCTTGCCTGTCACGCTGCTGTGATAATGGGACGTCTTCAGAAGATTTGTAGGCTTGTAAGCATGTGTGTTGTCAGTAACGGGGCCTGTAACGGGAAATCTCCGGGCGCTGTGGGAAGCTTCAGTAGGAAGAGCGGGCATTGCATGTTCCGTGTGAAGGAGGCTTCAAAGAAAGGCAGAAATCGTGATCTGTGAGGCCCTGCGACTGCCCTGGCGTGGCTGTCGAGCGTGTGATCCTCACTTCTTTCCTCCTCCCTTCTAGATGCTGCTGTCTTTGCGGCAGGAGGTGTGTGAGAAGCTCAATCTCCCCGTTGAGAAGGTGGAGCTGAGCATGGGCATGTCCACGGACTTCCAGCATGCGGTAAGTCGGGGTTCCTCCTGCGTCCTCTCGGGATACAAACATCCCAGCACCAGGCACCCCAAAGTCCGGCCCAGGCGTTACCCAAACAGGCCTCTGAGGAGGGAGATACTGATAAAAAACTCCTCTCCTGGGCCTGGGGTAGAGTCTTGGGGTTCAAAACAGCCCCAGGTCCTGGGGTTCAAAACAGGGGAACCCTGAACTTCTCTGTTCTGTCTCTTCCTAGATCGAGGTTGGATCCACAAACGTCAGGATTGGAAGCACGATCTTTGGAGAGCGAGATTATTCCAACAAAGCAGTCGGTGGCAAGGCCCCTGCTGAAACTAAAGGCAAAGCGGAGACCTTGACAGTGCAGGGTCATTAGATGGAAATAAAAAAGCGGCCTCGGCAGAGGACAGCTGATGGGAGACCTCACTATGCATTCTTACCTTCCTCCGTGTTGGCAGCCGGTCGTGATGGTGAGAGGGAATTCCTCCTAACGGAGCAGAGGCCAGAAAGGCCTTGTAATTTATTGTGATTATAGAGTACCTGTAGAAACCGGAAATTTTTATAACCAACAAATGCTAAGGAAATGTACGTTTGTGGTGTCATCGTGGCTCCTTCGGGGTCTTTAAGAACAGTGACTTTGGGATAACGGGGTTGAACAAACTAAGGCTTTGTCAGGACGGAGTTGCGAATGAGCAAGATGGATCTGCAGCAGTGTCGGTGGTTCTGTTTTCACCAAGGACTAAATTCTTCATTAAACAAGTTATAATCTTGCCAGAGATTCCCTCAATGAGTTTTGCACGTGGTCGCTGCGGAGGGAGGCCGGGAGCTGTGGTAGAGACGTGCTGCGACGCCGGAGGGACTGTGGCCACCTAAACAGAGGACGAGTGAGGAGCACACGAGGACAGAGGAGGAGCAAGTTGCCAGCACGAGCTCGTGGTGCAGCGTTTTGGATGCAGGTCGTGGGGCTGGGAGCGTCTTTGGCTTAAGTTTGTCTTTGTCCTTTTTCAGGCTGACACTAAACTCTTCCCATTGGTTCCGTGCCCGCTCAGCTCTTCTGGGATCCTTTCAACCTTCCCCCTCCCCTCTTGTGAAGTGTCGTTGGGAGTTATTTCCACCCTGCGTAGTAGTTCTTGGCGCTGTAAGTTCTTTTGGGCCAGAATGGGGCTTTTCTGCGAGGTCCCTGCTCTACCACCCGCTCGCTGTTGCTTTCCAAGGCAAGTCGCTGAACCGTTTGGTGCCTCCACCATCCCACCTTCATCTGTGTGAGGATAATACTCGAAGCAGTGAGGAGGTTTGCTAGAGCCCCTGACGAAAAAGTACTTCAGAAAGTGAAGTATTATTGTCCCACTGTGTTCTAGGCTCCTGAAAAAACCCTTATCGCCGCTGGCCGAGCTTGCGGGCTGTGTCTTGATATCTTAAGCGCTGGTCTGGCCTTTGCTTCTCCTGGAAGAGGGAACCGGGGCTCCCTCCGCAGTAGCTGTTCCCTTCGGATGTGAGCAGAAGCTCCTGCATTGTGTCACCTGCCGTTTGGCCAACGGTAGCTACAAATCTTGTAACGTGTCCCACCCGCACCTCTGGGCTTCCGTGTGCTGCTGAGAGGAGGAGACATCGGCCGCCAGCAGAAACGTCCTTCCCAGGCTTTCCTCTGTGCGCGCGGTTCAGTCGAGCTGTTGGTTGCACGCTCTTGGCTATAAATGCTGAATGTACGCGAGCAGAAGTCGACTCTTCACGCCAACCTGTCGTAGCTCCGTGGTGTAGAAGCCGCACGCAGCCCTCCTCGGCGCTGCACCGCCTGTGGATTCGTCGTCTATTAATAAAAAGTGAATTTTCATACCATCTGTGCCAGCTCTAGAGCTATTAAAGATGTTATTTTTACGTGCCAGCGTTGTGAATAAACACCCCGAGTTGTCGAAGCTCTTTCCCTTACCTGGAGCGAGACTCGGAAGGTGGCTGAGACAAAGAGCGGGGCTTTCTTTCATCAGAAAGGGAGGAAAATTAGCTCTGGGCTGGGTGGGATGGGAGGTGCTGCTGGAGAAGCCCTCTGGGTGGCACTGCTCCCCAGGGCCGGGCACCGCTCCTGGGCCGCCCCGGGAGGGACAGCGGCTCCTGGGCTGCCTGCGCTCAGGTGCCAGCCTCAAAAAGAACTGTCTTCCCCACCCCAGGGTTGGTTCTTCACAGAGCAGCGGGCCTGGCAGTCGGACCCTCCCCTTGGATATGCCCTCCAAGGATGCTTCCACAGCTTGAGCGAGTCTCCGTGGATTGAGCGATCCTCGCCCCGCTTTGGTGAGTGATGCTTTGGGCTCTCTTGTGTGGGAGGTTTCCCCTTTACGGGTGGGTGTGTGCCCATTTTGCTTCATCTCTCCTTGAGGTTTAGGAATTAATTGTGCAGTAGTTCTCTTCCCAATGGAATAGAACTCTTCCCAGAGTTTCAGCACCATGCACCGCCCGCAGATCCTCACGGATGCGAATTCCACAACGTTAAAAGCCAAGCAGTAAAAATTTATTTTGCAGAGCAGCGTTGGGACGCCCGTTCTATCTGAATTTAATCCCGACGCTCAGACTGCCGGCGTCTCTGCTCTGTGTTTGCCCCCCAAGCCCGAGGGGGTGATCGGGGACCTCCTGCTCTGCTCCTGACTTGCTGACGGCCCTTCCCCACCAGCCCGCAGCTCCAGAACCGGCTCTTTCTGTCCGAGCGCAGCGCGGCAGCGCGGGTTACGTTGGGAACTATCTCACGTTGTGGTTCACAGCCCCTCTTGCTTTTTCTCTCAGGGTTTTTTTGCGCTTATTTCCTGAGTTGAAACTGGACACTGGCCAAGCTTAACGAGGCAGCAAATGGTGTAAACTGGGAGGTGAGCGTGCATGGGTGGCTGCGGGCAGGGCAAGGCTGGTCCTGGCTCCCGAGCCCTGGAGCTCTGGCTCGCATTTTAGGAGCAAACTGGCTCATGGTAGCGTGTGGTCTTCTGGTTTTCTGATCCTCCTGCTAAAACGTTCAGGGCTCCCTTCGCTTTGGCCTCCTGCGTGAGGCCCTGGCAGAGCTGTGCATGTCTGAGTGGCTCTGGAGAGCTGTGATGCTGGAGATGCTCTCGGCCACGGGCCACATCTCTCCTCCAGCCGGGCCACGCAGGTGGCCTGAGGAGCAGCTCGGGTGCTGGACCTGGGCAGCAGCGCCGGCTGCAGCTGCGGACACCGGTGTTGGGCTGTGACAAGGCGCTGGAGAGAACAGCGTGAGCTTCTGCTCCCGTCCTCTGCAGCTGTTTCTTCACCCATCCTGCTTCCAACAGGCTTTTATTCTTCTGCCTGTGTCACGCCTGAGAGCTTTGCTGTGCTCCTCCAGCGGCCAAGCCTCCCTGAAGGCAGCGCAACAGGCAGTGTCCACCTGCGCCTTCTGTTCCTCCTCAAGTTGCACCAGGGGAGGTTGAGGTTGGCCACGAGGAACAATTTCTTGCTGTGAAGGGCTGTGCCAGGCTGGGCAGGGCAGTGGTGGAGTCCCCATCCCTGGAGGG
>JAVSBS010009782.1:8574-33102 GCA_033124195.1 Coracias cyanogaster | reverse complement strand
TCCTAGAAAACTCTTGAAATCCTTACACTTTGCAGAGGTGGAGAGGGAGGAAAATCTCTTACCAATTTTTGCAGAACTTTCTGTCTTCTGTCATTATTTTTATTTTTATTCTGCTGGATATCCTTTCTTCTAAGAGCAGAGAGGGGAAAAAAAACTGAAACTGAAAGCCTCTCTTGCAGTAACTCCACCCCAAGCAGCTGCTTATCCAAAAAATTTTTAAAGGAGAAACAGCAGCATTGCCAGACAAGTATTAGTTTTCAGTGTGAGTTCCGTATATAGATTGGTTTGCTGTTCCTTAGAGGAATGTCCTGGTTTCAGCTGGGATAGAGTTAATTTTCTTCCTAGTAGCTGGTACAGTGCTGTGGTTTGGCTTTAGCATGAGCATAACACTGATGTTTTAGTTGTTGCTAAGTAGTTTATACTAAGTCAAGGATTTTTCAGTTTCACAGGCACTGCCATTGAGGAGGTGCACAAGAAGCTGGGAGGGTGCATGGCCAGGACAAGTGAACCTGAACTAGGCAAAGAGATGTTCCATACCATATGACACCATGCTCAGTATATAAACTGGGGGCAGTTGGCCAGGAGGGGCTGGTTGCTGCCTGGGGACTGGCTGGGCATCCGTCAGCGGGTGCTGAGCAATTGTATTGTGCATCACAACCCCACCTTAGCCTCCATGGGGCAATGCTGTCCCACTCAGACAAAAACAGCCAGCTAGTGGGGAGGAAATACTTGCCCACCATCATGCTGGGGGAGAAACCCAACATTGGTCCTTCAGCCTCACCTCACTGAGCTCCCCAAAGTGGCTGCTCAGCCTTGCCCCAGAAGAATCCCCGCTGTTTCCCCAGTGAGCCTCGGACCACTTCAAGGTATCTCAGTACGTGCAAGGTGAAATCTCCAGCCTGCATTAACCAGCTTTGCTTTTTCTCCCTGGTGACCTTCTGTTATAGTTGAGACTGACTGACAGCACTAGAGGCCCCATGCGCTGGACCTCATCTGGGGTCACACAGCTCTACATTTTTACACAGGATTTTTCTGGCAGAAGGCCTAGCATTTCTTGTACCTGCTACTACAACTGACTCCTTTTAGCAGTATGATGCAAGCGGCTCTTCTCTGATGTTGCAGACCTTGCCCAGTGCAGAACAATGGCATACCAGAAATGCATAAAATATGAACTGATGTTCTTTGTCTCTAAAAAGGGGACAATAATACTAATTCTTCTGCTTTTCAGAGGTATTGGGAAGAATCATTCATTAGTATTTGCATAATGCAGTGTAATACCATACACAACAGATGTCCCAGATGTTATTCAGAAATTGGTGCGGTTTATTTCCCATCCAGACAAGCCCCTTCTGTCCCCCATTTTTCTCTGGGAAAAATAAAAGAAGAAGAAGAAAAAGGAAGCCCAATAAGCCATTATTTAGACCTGGGAATAATGAGTGTTTATCTGGATTTTGTAACACAAATTATGTAATGAAGCAGAGAAAAGGCTTTTGAACAAATATGTTAATGAGATGGCAGCTAAGGGAGAGGTTACAGAGTTGCCAATTCAGAATAAAATTTTTTAATGTGATTTTCTTTTGTTTTTTTTTTTTTTTTTTTTTTCCCTTTTGTAGTCATTAGGCTGCACAGCATTTGAATGTGCTTTAGGGCTTCAGGCAAGCTATATGGGAAATACCAATTCTGGGTCAAGAAAGCCTGATCAGCAACACACACTGACTGAGAAAACCCCACTGACTCAAAATTCATAATGAGGGCTTTTATGTAGAAAGTTGTTGGGCACAGGGATTGTACTGAAAGGACTGTTCGTTCAGAGTCTCAAAAGCTTTTCTTGGAAAAATATCAGATGCTCCACTGGGAACTTAGTTGAAAGATACTCCTAAAGCAACAGTGGACTGGCAGTGGCTGGAAAGTACTGATTGGAGGGAAAGCGGAAAGTAATGAAACAGTGATTTCTTTTCTGAATGCCAGTAATAACTCTTTCCATTTAAATTCTGTGTAAACTTTCAAAGAGCAAGGAAGGTATTTCACAGGAGCTCTTCTAGGCATCTTTTGAAGTCAAGCGTCACATAGAGGTAAGTCCTGAGCTGGTTGTTTTTTAAATGTGATTTTCAAAAGCCTGAGTAGAAGACACTTATTTTTCTAATAAGTCCTGGAATGTCTCAGGGTCACTTGTTTTCATTTTTATTTCTCAGTGCCAAGTATGATAGGTCTTACAGTCCTTGTTTAATATAATTTTGTTAAAACATTTTGTACCTCTGGGTGTTTCATGGAGCCTGCAACATGAAAGAACTTTACAAAGAATGTGAGGAGAGTTTATGTATTGAGAGGAAACAGCAGTTATCTAGGTCAAATGGACTGCTTTAAAACAGGCAAACTGTGTTTGTGTGTTTGGATAGCATTTGTATTAGAGGTGGAAAATATGTATATCTGTAATTAAATTAATCAACTCCTACCTGTAAAGCCTCCTTGCCACAGACCATTCCTATCCAGCAATGACATGAGTAACCAGGATGGTTGTCTTGTAGTGAATAAGATATATCAGAAAGCAGCTTCTTAGGAGTGACCTAAACTAAACTAGAATCTTTATTTTCCAATTTTTCCACCTGGACTGATGACCCTGAATTCCTACCTTACAAGAGGAATTTACTTCTAGTTCCTTTCTACTAACCCAAACAATGCAGGGCGACTGTGTGTGTCCCACTTCTGAGGGAAACTCTTTACAGTGGCTCACATCATTGAATTTGGGATCTGAAGTACAAACAGGAAGACTGCAAGACACTGTGTGTGGTTTGAAACACTGTCAAGCTCATCTATGAACTTGCTGTCTTGAAAGGTATGACTGTTCCTGTCCCAGCTGTTACTGTTCTAAGACATAAGTGGTCCAGTCTCTTGATCTAGCTCTGGTGTTCACTGAAACTATTCAGCTCACTAATTCGGCAGAAAAATGTTCTGCTTTCTTTGTCAAGTTAAACTCCAATAAGCCCCCAAGCCACCAGCCAAGAAACTGCAAGAAAGCCTGGGCAGATCAGTGGCAGTGAGCCATGAGGTGGGCTTGGCTCTGTTACTACATCATACCCTTGGTTCTTGATATGCTTTAAAATACCCGAGTTTATTAGAGTAGCACAGAATCAAGTGGTAACAGTGGTGTCTACTAAACAGGGAAAGGGATTCAGGTACAAGAGACCTGATTCAGCTTCCAGTTCCAATTCGTGTCACCACCCATGCTCAAGTCTCTTTGTAACACAAAGATTTGAGTTCCTTGTAAACTGATTTGAAACTTACTACCAAGAAGAACAAGAGCAGCATATTATTCAATGTTAGGGTATAAAATTCAACCCAAAGGCTGCTACAATCTCCCACTTCTAAGTGGTGTCTGCAACCAAAACCTAATTTTACCTACTGTCTTTAAAGCCGTAGTTGAAGACTCTGAAACCACACATCTTACATACATATTTGTAAGTACCGCTCTGGTCTCTGCTATGTTCAGAGCAGTACTGACTGGAGGAAAGGATTCTTTTTTCTTGAAGGCCTGCAGTTAGGGCTCAATTAGCATGAGCTGAATTTCAGGCTGTGGGAGGTTTTTGTTTGAATGCTCTCTTTGAAGAGAAACTCCTCCCGCTGGAGGTTTTGCAAGCATGAAGGGCTCTCTGCAGCTTCCCTTTGCCTGGCTGTCAGACTAGTTCTGTAAAGTAAGCAGCCAAAGCTTTGTCTGCCTTCTCCTTGGCACACTGAAGAGGAAGCTCATGGACAAATTATGTGAAAGAGCTGCCATTCCTGTAGCACTCATATCCAGCCAGTGCCAAGTGTATCTGAGTTGTAAGCATAGATTGAGGGAGGTGGGAAACAGCTGGAAGACTTGCCAAATCGAACGTGCTCCTCTGTGCTTCTCTCAGTTGGTGCATGGTGATCCCTTGGAGAGGACTGCCCAGCATTGGCCTGCATTGCAAACTGCTCTCTTCCTCCCTTTCATCCAGTCATGCTCTGCCCCTCCTGCATCTTGACTATGCATTGCACAAGCTTTTCCGCCTCCTTATCTGAATGGAAGTGTCTCCTCTCTTGTCCTCACTCAGTAACTTTCTGTTGCTGTTTGCAATAATATGTGGATTTGTGGTTCTAACATCTGGATTTAGTCAACTCCTTGACCTCCCGGTTCTTACAGTATAGCATGAATATAAGATATTCATATAAGTTTATATAGTTTATAAGTTTATAAGTAAATATAAGTTTATAAGATAGAGATGGAGGTATCTGAAATACAAAGTGTGCTGTGGAAGGATGGCTTGAGCAAGGGAATAACAAGGTCAGAATTTAACTTTCAATATTACAGGTTCAGTTCAGTGCAGCACTTTGTCCTTGCTGCTCTGCAACAGCCAGTGGCTTTCGCTTGGCTTTAGCAGAATTCCTAGCAGACTTCCACAGGAACTGCAGTTGGCACTAATTTGATTTCTTCTCAGCAGAGTGAGCACAGAGAGTTTTCACGAAGAAATATTTCACACACACTCAAAAAAAAAAAACAAAACCAAACCTGTTTTCCTCCTGAAGAAAACCTCTAGAAAAGAAGCCTACTTTTTATAAAGAAATAAAAGTTGCTTATTTCCATGGTCATTTCCCAGTTTTTGCTCTAGTTAAAGTGCTGGGAATGCCTTTAAATTTAGGTTTCTAAAATTAGTTTATCAGTGCTGGTCTTGATTCATGAAAAGATTACTGTTGCTTAGTTTGGGACCTGGGCCCTAGGTAAAAACAAGCTCAGACAAAGGACATTTAGATGCGCTTTCTTTCAAATCTGGACTCAGCATTATTCCTAGATCTCCCTCTCTCCTTCAACTGGTATTGACCAGACAGCTCCACTGGAAGAAGTGGGAAGTGCATATTTATCTCTAAGGGTCAGGTACCTGCTGGTCTTGATTGACACCTTCCTGTTTTCTTTCTGTGCTCCTTCCTTTCTGCTCTATAAACTCTTGGAAGGCCTGCACCACCTCCTCATCCCTGTCCCAAGTCAGCTCTTCCTAAGAACCCCAGGGAACGTTGTGTTTCTCACATCCGTCCCCTTCTCTGCCCAGAGAAACACACTTCTGCTTTTGACAGTTGCTATACGAACAGCAGAAGAGGGTACTCCACTATCTTTCCATCTGATCTCCTGTTATCCAGATGCTTGTTCTTCTCTGTAAATCCTTTCATTTTGTTCCACATCAAAGAATGCACTTTGCATGGCACACTGAAGGCAGGTTTGCAGTAATTCTGCACAATAAGGAAATACTGATTCCCTTTTTTGTATTTGACAAAAATGGACACTGAGACATGGACAGGCTAATTGAATTGCCCGCAGGAGTCCCTGGTCTCATTCCCAGGTACAAGCAGCGGGTCTCCTTTCACAGGATTATTCCTTCTACAGGTACCAATACACATTCAATGGCCTTTCTCTTCATTTCCTCTTTTCTGCGCTGCATCTCATTTAAACAAGACAGCAAACCATATTTGCACTGACTGGTCTATCAAAGTGAAGCTTAGTACAACTCCTTTAGTTAACTCTTTGCATTTTCTTACTTGAGAGTTTGTAGTCCTTTGTTGACTAGGGACCGTTTTTTTATTGGAGACTGGCCAAAGGAATGCAAGATTTCGCTGACTCCCCACTTTCTACTAGGCTTTGGGCTGGTGTGAAGTTTCCTCTGTGTTGGGGGACTGCTGCTAAAGGTTTGAAGATTTGGAATCAGTCCAGATCCGGTTGGCTGCTATTTTCCTTAGTGGACATTCACTGCTTTTTACAAACAGAACAGTAATGCTGGAGCGTCTTGTTTTGAACTTCTGTTGCTCAAGGTCCTCTGGTCAGCAGAGGACAAACAGTGCAAGCTGTAGTCAGAGCTCCCTCATTACTCGCTGTGGAATCTGAAATTCTTTATTTCTGTGAATAACTGTTTGGTAAAACTGTACTAAAAGACAAAGGATCAAATTGTTATGATATGATTTATGCTGCCTTCAATTTCAGGTGGCTGTTGACATCCCAGAAGCAGAATGTAAGACATCAACAAATTATTTGTCCAGTCTATTTGCAGTCCCTCCAGTTGTTCCTTTCTGCTGTCCTAATAGTGCCTGCCGCCCTTTCAGTAGTGCCATCACTTCTGATTCTGTGGCTACACTGTAGACCAGACCACTGAAATGAACAACATTAAAAATAAACTTTCAAGTTAACCTTTCTGGGTTAAAAGATCACAGTCTCTCACAAACTACAAGGCAGTGAAGCACAGCAACGCGTGCCTGCGCAGACCTTTGTTTGGGGGAGACCTCTGCCGTGGTTTTAACTCTCCATTTCCCTAAGGGAGCTCGGTCCTTCTTCACCACTGTGTAAAGGAGTGAGAGATGATCCTCCTGCGGCATCATCAGCACCTCCTGAAGGTCCAGCACCTGGGAGAAGCCGCGTCAGTACTTTGGTCCCTGCATACACTGTGCCTTAGGAGACTCTGTGCTTACTGGCAGCTCCTGTGGGCACTATGAGCTGGGAGAGTCTCCCTAAAACGTTCTCAAAGCCGCTGTGATGCCTTGACACACAGGCGCCAGGCGGGTTTCCTTGGCCGTGGGGGGCCTGGGGGAGCGCAGGGGTGGGCAATGCCCCGTGCTGGGTCCCGGCGCCCCCGGGATGGAGCGGGCCGGCGGGGCCTGCTCCGGCTGCGGAAACCTCCCAGGCGTCGGACGGGGCCCGGGCCGGGCCGGGCGGCAGAGCGGCGGCTCTCCCGCTCCGCGCCCGTGTCTGCGGAGCGGCCCGGCCCCCGGCGGGGCGGGAGCGGCCGTGTCGACCCCCGGCACGTCCCTCCCGCCGGGCCCCGCCGCCCCGTACTTAAGGCAGCGGCGGGCGCGGCCGCTGCGCGCGCCCTGACCGTGTGTCCCCACAGAAGATGGCCCCGACGTGCCTGCGGCCGCTGCAGAGGTACCGCTCCTTCGCCATCCTCTTCCTCACGCCGCTGCTGCTGCTGCCGCTGCCGGTCGCGGTGCCGACGCGGGTAAGTGCTGCGGGGCCCGGGCGGGGAACACCGCCCCGGGCCCGGCCCCAGCTGCCCCCCGGAGCCCATCGCTCTGCCCCGCAGGGCTGAGCCCTGCTGCCCCGAGGGGGCCCCCGCCCCGACCCCCGGGCCGCGGCCCCGACCCAGCAGCCACGCCGGGCCCAGCCGCGGCTTTGCCTGGCACCGGCGCAGCTGAACGCGCCGTGCCCGGTCCCGGCCGGGGCAGATCCGTCCCGGCGCCGCGGCCCCGGAGCGCTGCTCGGCCGCGGAGCCCAGCACGTGTGCTGCGGGCTTCCCTCCCACAGCACCTTCGGGCGCCGGCGCCGGGCAGCGGCACCTGCCGAGGGAGCTCAGGGCCCGTCGCTGCTCATCCCACGGGCTGTGCCACCGCCAGGAGCTGGGGCTCCCGTGGGCCAACCCGTCTTGCCAATTAGATGCAATTCTGGTTGGGCTAAAGGTTAATGTGAGCAGAGCTGGCCCGCACGTTTGGAATCGTGTCTTGCATTACCGGGTAATGATGGCAGTGGGCTGGACGACGGGACGTCGGGGTTCTGCAGCTCACGCCGCGCCGGGGCTCTGAGGTACCTCACGGAGCGGAGCCGCCTCTCAGCAGCGGTGCCTGCGGGGATGGAACAGGGCCTGTCCTCCAGCTCCCCTCCACCTTGCGCCAGTGATGGCAATGGCACCGCTCCTTTACTTCCAGTGGAGTTACACCAGCATAAAACTGGTCTAGCCCAGTGGGAGCGTGGGCTTTGATGCCTTGTAGCCTTCTTGGCAAAATGTGAAAGCTCCGTTTGTGGTATTTTAGCCTACTAGAGCTTTAGACGCTATTCTAATGCTAAAACCAGTCTTTTTTCTGAGTAACCTGTCTTGCTCAGTGTATTTTAAAGTACAGAAAAATGTGCGTATCTATAATCAAAGTTGCCAGCCCTTCTGGTTTACCTAAGTAGTATCAGCCCTGCCTTTCAGTTGAATGCTGGTGCGTTACAGAAAGAGGAATTCCTGACTGTTAGGCACTACCTGGATCAATACTAGGAAAGATAGTAATATTTAAAAAGTATGTCTTCAGTTTTCCAGTATTTGTAGGAATATTGTCTCATCAGTCTAATCTGGGGAATTACAGGATTTCTCAATAGGAGGGTAACATTTCTGTCAGTGACTCCATTTCCAGCTCGCAGTGAGGAGGCAGATCCCTGTGTTTCCTGTCAACTGTGCAGAGTCTCCAAAGAAACATTCTGTGGCTGTTCCTGTAACTGACAGATAGGTATCAGTCTAGGTATATATTTAATTCCAGATCTTTGGCTGTTTGATTTGGCCGTGGTTGTTGGAGTTAATTTATAAGCATGGTTGTATTTTTGAACTTCACATAAATTATTTACTCTCCACTCTACAAAACCAGTGTTTCTTCTGTATTGTGAATTTTATTCACTCAGGTTTGTTTATTTGTCTTTCATACTGGCCACAGATTAACCACAGTCAGTTCTATCACTTAGTTACTGTGGTACAGCTTAAATTGTATCATAAGCTCACCTCATATTTATTAAGGGAAGAGACTTTAATAGGACCTGGCTGGTATCTTTTAGTCTCTGAAGAAATATTTTTTTCAAAATTGTGCTGTAATTAATCTCCTGGAAACCTAAAGAAAAAAAAATCAAATTACTTGAAAAAGCTGTTTTCCGGTTCTTAAGCTTCTCAACAAAGTAAAGAAAAATACACCTCTATTTATAAATATCACCTTACAGCAATTTTTAAATGTCACTGTAACACCATTTATTTTTGCAATAAAGTCTTGTTTGTTGTATTAGAATAAAACTCTGTAAACACATACTCTAAATATGAGCAAACTCTCAACTACAGAACACTGACTTAAGTTTAAAACACTGTTTACTGTTGGCTAATGAATGCTTGCTTCTCGTAACAATTTTGAAAGTACAAGCTAAGGAAGACTAGGTTACGGAAATGTCTGATCAACAGTATAAAAAGACACATTAACACATTTCCAGTGTAGGGAATCCCCTTCGTAGGTAAGCACAGTATGGTTTGGGAAGTTAAATACCTCTAACATGCTTAGCCACCAAAAGAAAAAAAAAGGTGAAAAAGTTTTACTTAAAAAGTTAAGAGCTTTTCAGTTATCAGTTAAACAGTTTCTGGGCTCAGATGTGTCACTAGGCATATGTCAAAGACTTACAAATTTCAGACAAACTCATCACCTTCACTGGGAAATTTGGCCATCCATTTACAAATAAGTAAGTCAAGATAGAAACACCCAAATCTACAAACACTATTAAAAGTTCCTGGCTCCTGGATGTGAAATCTGCTTACCGCAGCTGCCAGGCGGTAACTGCACACAGTAAACTGTATCATTACCTAGCTATGGAAGGTTTGCTTTTCTCACATCCTACGTTTTGTGCTGGTGCAATTAGAGCAAACGCTGTGGTCAAAAAGATCTTTTTTTATGCAAGTGACTTCAGAAAAAGGTTTAAAAGAACAAGTTTAAATCATCATGTCTCTGCTACCTGTTTCAGCATAGCTTGTTAAGCTACAGACGGTGGAGTGTTTGGGCCCCTTTTAAGAGCTACCATTGTGTTTCTTATCTCTAAGAATAGTTTTCTATGCTTAAATGTGTCTTCTGTTATGTGGCAGGAGGCCAAGTGTGCATACATCATCATCATCATGGCTGTGTACTGGTGCACTGAAGTGATCCCACTGGCTGTTACCTCCCTCATGCCTGTGGTATTTTTCCCTCTGCTTGGAGTTCAGAGCTCTAAATCGGTAAGGAATTTGCTCAATCCAGATCTGATACAGAGATATCATCACTCTGATCAATACTTAGCAAACAACTGTGATAGAAAAGTGCTCCAGTTCTGGGGTGCTGTTTTTGAACTGTTGAGTGGTGTTCAGGTTCCTGTATGGGAAGATGCTGAACTAAGTACACATTTGCCCAAAATGTCAAGGGTGTGGAGCTTGAGGTGGTACAGGGGAAGGTCCATTTCTAGTGGTGGATCATGCTGGAGAACATCCCACTAGTGTATTCATAACCTATCCCACGAGAGAGCAGTGCTGACATATCCTCTGGGAGATTTCAAAATGCACAGGGCAAACTTCTGACAGAGGAGACAGCATGATGCCAGCAAGTACACTGTGTCCCCTCCAAAGCTCATTCTGGCTGTTTGTGCTAGTGCTGGAGTCCAAGGGAGAGACCCTGTATTTAGGTACAGTAGCCCAGGTTCACCACTGGACAACAAGCTGGTAAGGGCAGGTGTGGCTGCTAAAGGTGCTGAAAAATACATTCTGGAGCTCAGCATTTCTAGCACCTACACAGTACTTCGAGCCCCTAACAATGTTTTAGGAAACTCCTGTCATTTTATACTTCATTAAGGCTTGATGATCCAAAAGGAAGGTTCATGATGCACAGAGAGCCACTGCACTAGACAGTTCAGGACTTAAACAGGGGGTCAAGGATTCAGGAGACGGGAGGTAGCTTTGAGGATGCAACGGCCCCCTCTGCCAATGTTGGGATGGGGCCTGCTGCAGTAAATGGCTTTGAGAGGCTGGAAGGCAAAATGTATTAGTGAAGCTAGCAAGGGGCAACCTTTGGGCCCCTGACCTGCCTTCTCTGTCTTTCAGGTGTGCTTGCAGTACCTAAATGACACCAACATGCTCTTCGTTGGAGGGCTGATTGTTGCCATTTCTGTTGAACACTGGAATCTTCACAAAAGGATTGCACTGAGGGTTCTGCTGATTCTTGGGGTGAAACCTGCACTGTAAGAGTATTACATTACTTTTTCCTTGCCTCTGTCAATTTAGCAGAGGTCTAGGGATGGTGTTTAACAGTCAGCAGAGAAGGGAACCTTCAAGAACCTCTTTAGCTGCACTTGTACGGAGTTTCCAGACGTGAAGGCTGGAAGCAGGAACAGTTTGTGCTTCAGCCAAAACCAGCATCTGGCTAAATTCTAGATGCTTGCCATTGGGGACAAAATGATGACAGACTCAATCATGTGCAGACTATGAAGCTACATGGCTTTCTGGGATTCCTTCAGGGAAGGTGGCAGAACTGTTCCAGCAGGGAATCTGGCCCTGCTTTGTGTTACTGGACGTTACACACATGCCTGTCTGGGCTCTACTCTCTAAATGACAGTGACTACAGAGACTAGCAGGATCTGTTTTCTTTCCTTCTTTCTCCTCTGCCTTTTTCTCTCTTTTCAGCCTCATGCTGGGGTTTATGGTAGTCACTGCCTTCCTGTCCATGTGGATAAGTAACACAGCCACCACTGCTATGATGGTTCCCATTGTTCAGGCTGTTCTGGATCAAATGGACAACACAGAGTATGATGTGACAATGATGGAACAAGCAACCGGGCAAACAAGTACAGTGATTGAGCTGGAGGAAAAGAATGCATCAGATCCCACTTCAGTGCATGGTAAGGGTCTACTTAGCAGTGAGCCCTTTCTTTTGAACTGGCTATACTCAGAGCTCCCTGACAGAAGTAATTCTCTGTATCTTTTCCAAGGAAAGAGGAAGGTAACCTGACGGAAGATCCCTAAATGCATGCCACTTAGGTTTTACAAAATGGCTTCTAATGCTGGTAGCTGCCATTTTATTATGCTTAGTGCTGGATCCCATGCAGACTGTTTTGTTCTTTTCTTCAAACTGGGGTTGTCCTCCCGTACTTTCTACTTAGAAGGGTATGCTTGGCTTTGCTCACCGATTTATTTTAATGTGTAGTGAAGGTAATAAATGTGCACAAAAAATACCCTTTAGTATTTTTCAGTTGGTTATAATTGGCAGAAATTCATTGTCCTTCTCCATTAGTCTGGTCATATTTCAAGATTAGACTGTTAATCTCAGAGAACAATGGACCCAGCAGCAAAATTTCACAGTTGATGTAAATTGACATAACATATTGATCTTAATAGTTATGCCAGGCAAGAATTTGGTTTCGGGTGGAGTTTTTTCTGCCCATGTTCACAGCTGTTAAAGCCAGTTGGGTTTTTATTGTGGTGCTGGAATGGTTCCAGTGACTACAGTATCTGGCTGGTGGTGAGCCTCTCTGTGAAACAGAAAATTACTGCTCAGAAGCTGTGGCACCAATATGGACAACAGCATCCTTGGATCATGTAGACCCAGATTGTCAGTCTTTCTCTTCAGCTCCTCATGAACATGAGTCCAAAATATTTAGGGACATATCTGTGGGGGGTTTTTAAATTAAAATAAATAGCATACACAAACCGGAAGCACTGAGCCTGCAGACCCTGTCCTGACCTCTCTGGCTCCCTAACTTTATCTGAGGCAAATCATGTTCTTTGTATCTAGTGATAAGCAATGGACAAATCCCTGATGACCCCAGATCTACAGAGGAGAAGCAAATGAGGAAGCGTATATGTAAGGGAATGACACTTTGTGTATGCTATGCTGCCAGCATTGGAGGAACTGCAACACTCACTGGAACAGGACCAAACATGGTATTGAAAGGCCAGATGAATCAGTAAGTCATTCTTGCTGTTTCTTTTCCTTACTGTTTTTGTGACCAACTGGCTAGTCTTAGATGACAGTTTCAGTTGCAAACTAGAAGCAATAACCAGTGAGAGTAAGCAATGTGTTTGAAGTGATGTGCCTTGTTTTTTTTTCCTTCAGTCTTTTTTTAGGCAGCTATGTGCTGGTATTAGGTCTCCTGAGAAACTTGGAAATACTTGCTGGTAATCAGCAGACAGCTGGTTGATCATGAGATACTGGTTCTTCTGCCTCCTTTTTTTCAACTGAAATGTAGAACATCAGCAGAGGAAGTGCAGTGAAGATCATCAGAAGAATGTATGATGAACTCTTCTCATTAGCACGCTGAACAAAGCTGAAAATAGCTTAGCCTATCCTACAATATTATTGCTCCATGTTGTGGAAACTATACAGATACTGTAGTAAAGGAAAAAAGTTATCCACAAAATACCCTCTTTGCTAAACTGAGTTTGGGAATTGATTTAAATGCAACCTAATCTATAGTGGAAGTTTTGCAGACTCCACAACAGTCCCTCAACATTGCTTCCTTCTGCTAGGAGCACTTCAGCTGCCACATTACCCGTTGGTTTTGACATCCAGCTGGACATTAGCTATTGATATTTTTCCTCCAGACATTATTGGTGGGAAGAACAAAAATTGCCGTTCTTAGAACACTGGCTTTGTTCTTTCAAGCCAACTAGCAACTTTGTCTTGACATTCACACAGAAAACATTTTCCTTTTCAGGTTATACCCCAATAATAATGATATTGTGAATTTTGCTTCCTGGTTTGGGTTTGCATTTCCAAACATGATTCTGATGCTGGTACTAGCTTGGCTTTGGTTACAGTGCTCCTTCATGGGACTCAAGTGAGTATTTAACTACATGACATTGTGTAAATTCAGATCAGCTTACTGAGAAATCTGGATAAAACAAAAGTGCTGATAGGTTACTGATTTTGTAGCAGAGAGCAGTTTCATTTCACAGCAGCTTTTGAGATCTGGAAACCTTTTGTGTTAATGGGAGTTGCACTAAGGCAAACATTCCATTTCACATCTGTGAATTTCAACCTTAGGAGAGCTTCAGGGTGGCAAGCATGTTAAATCCCTCTAGTATGTTAATACTTACAGTATTTTCTTCTCTATTTTTCTTGAAGCTTTAAAAAAAGCTGGGGCTGTGGGACAGAGAGAACTGCTAAAGAAAAAGCTGCATACAACGTGCTGAAGGCAGAAATGAAGAAATTAGGTCCTATCTCTTACGCTGAATTCAATGTCCTCCTAATGTTTGCTTTGCTGGTTCTTTTGTGGTTTTCCAGACACCCAGGCTTTGTAAAAGGCTGGGCCACCACGCTCTTCCCAGAAGGAGAAAAGTAAGTCTTTAGGGTTTTTTTTCATCCTTTACCCTCTTGATTGTGAATCAGATTCCCTTTCTCTTACATTCTGTTTCGAGTGCAAGGTCATTCATTCCAACCTCACCTGAATTCACATGTTTGCTGGGCTTCATCCCATTGCTTGTGTATGAGATCACCAATTGATCTATCGTTCGACAGCTGGTACTGCAGTGAAGGCTGGAGACTGGGACATGGAGCAAGCTGAACCTCCGAAAGGAAGAGAAAATTCTGTAATGGTGGTCTCAGTCACACTGATGTATATGTTAGTGTTTTGTTTGTATGAGCTGCAAATCAGTTGCTGTGTCATTTGGAGATTTGGTACCATCCCCTTGAATCAGAGCCTTAGAACTCACTGGAAAATTGATTTGGTGCGTTGAATAGCTTCTTTGCATATTGTCTGTGGCATATTAAGAACATGAAATGCACAATGGGACTATCATTCTGGCCATTACTTTACATATCTTTCTTTGAGTTACCACCATTGAATCTTGGCTTTGCCACAGAGAAGGAATCTTGCTCCCTACAGCCATCGTCATCTGTGACTCTGGTTATTAATGTGTTTTGGTAGCTAGTTTCTTTTATTACTGTGTGTGTTGTGGCAGGTCTGAGAGACCTCAGTCATGAACTAATGACCCCTTCTGCCGACATACAAGCCCCAAACAGGATGACAAAGAGCAGTGACTGCAGTGCCAGAAGGCAGCCAACTTCTAGGAGAAACATGTCTATTTTCTAAGCTGTATTATCTTTTCTCCTTCAGGTATATCACGGATTCTGCTCCTGCTGTGTTTATTGCCCTGCTACTGTTTATCCTTCCTGCTAATAAGCCCAAATTCATAGGCTGGAATCCAAGCATATCTGACCCTGAACAGACTGAAGAAGGTATTTAAAAGAGGAATTGTAACGTTGTGAAACAGTTAGCCAGCTCCAGCTAACACGGCAGAAACAAATACAGTCCCTGCTCATGTGTGCTACCCTTACCCTGTGCAGGTTTTGAGTAATACGCGTCTGCCTGTTCGGTCTTTCCCTAGTGTCTTATAGAACAGCAGACAAAATGTCTTCACTCTCCTAAAACATGTTCTGCTTTTCATTTCTCACTTCAGATATAAAAAAACCATTTTTATCAGCCCCGCTGCTAGACTGGAATGTGGTTCAGAGGAAGATGCCCTGGAGCATTGTGCTGCTGCTGGGAGGAGGTTTTGCTTTGGCTGATGCAAGCGCAGTATGTCCTGACATCTGTTTTTCTTTGATTCAAATGAGAACTTCCCTGGTTTGTTATCTAGTCCTGTATTACTGGGCATGCACCCAAAGCCAAACCCAGTAGAGATGGTCAGATCTGGAGGCAGATCCAAATTAGCAAAAATTGGGAGGATAGGTAAATGTTTGTGCCTCTTTTTCAGGAATTTGTGTGCTCTGACCAAGTTTCTTCAATTTACCTTACCTCTTGGAGGCTGCTTGGGATCTTCACTGGCTGGATAGACCAGAAAAGCAGCCTTTCTTATTTCTTCCCAGCCCTGGCTAGAATAAATAGAAGTACAGATAACACTTGTAAGATTTTCAGAACCATCTGATGTTTGTTTAAAGGATATGTATCTTCAGATTTAAACCAAACCGCTACTGAAGTGGTCAGGAAGAAAATCATTGTGGATAGATACCTTCCAAAATGGTGTACAGTGGAGTTTCTTGAACTTCTGGTCAGTGGCTGTTGCCAGGCAATACGCTGCATTCCATAAGCCCATGGTTTGATCCTGTGTTCATAAATTCACAGGAAAGGCAGCTGAATTCCCAAAACAAGGAAGAATCTTGAGATGAACTGTATTGTTTCCTTCATCACTGCTGAGATGCATCTAAATCAAAGCAAGCCTTAGCTACCAACAGTGCCATGCTTTGGGCAAATTCATATTCAGATCTAAGCTTTGTGTCTGGGTAGTTTTAAACCATGGGGCAAATTAAAGTTCTAGGGCCTTTCATTCATCTACATACATCATACATACATTATTAAAGCTCCAGAGCACTAGAAGGCATCAAGTCAAAGGTTTTGTAAGCCGTTTGAGTCAATCACTGTCTATGTTCCTACAATAGAGCATTCATACAGCATCATTGTCTTTAGAAACCTTAGAAAAACGTGCAAGGAAAACTCTGAGTGACACATTAGATGATTTGCAATCATCTCAGCAATAATTCTGTTTATTGCAGTATTGTAATATTATTATAAATGTTTCTGGTTAGAAAAAAAACAGAATTTTGTAACCAATGGGAGAGCAAGTATTTGTGTTCCAGAAAAATCGGGAAAGTGGGGCTCAGTATTATGTCTAGTTGGCAAGGAATTTCTTTCAGTGCTGGTGACAGATCATTGTACTTTCCTGGACAGTGTTTATATAAATTAGGAGTCACGTTGCATTATTTGGTAGGAATGTTCCACATAACATGAGTTCCTGTTCATGAGCTAATGGTTCTAAGCCTCACAGAAAACCACTTTTTTTCTTGTCAGAACTCTGGGCTCTCAGCTTGGCTGGGTCATCAAATGACTCCACTAGGATCTATCCCACCGTGGGCCATTGCAACAGTACTTTCACTTATTATAGCTGTCTTCACTGAATGCACCAGTAATGTTGCCACAGCCACCCTCTTCCTACCTGTGTTTTCATCCATGGTAAGATTACTTCCATCCTGTTATCGTATCAGCTGAGAGATCAGAGTTAAAATGCTGGTCTCTAGTAGCAAAGCAACGTCGTGTTTATTGTCTTGAGTGTTGCTCCAGTGTTAGTCTGAAAGCCAGCAATGGAACAGTCCATCTGATGGTATACTGTGATGGATAGTGATTTTAGCTGGTGTTCTCTGCTATATTTATTGCATCATATGTAGATAGAAAGCAGGAATGCAAACTTTCTCTAGTCTGCCCTACCTACATGCTTGAAGCCTGAGAACCAGCTTCCTGGGGGAAGAAGCTAACTCAGGGTGCGTGTTCCATGGCAACCTCACTGAGAAGTTCCAGCCTTCTGTAAGGTGTGTCCCTTGGCCCTGGAGAAAGTGAAGTGAGAGTTCTTTTTCAATACAGATCAACAAACGTCAGTTACTTCTGGTCATTTTGTATCTGAACCATCAACTCAGAACTGGAAAAACACACAAACTAAAACAAAATCCAGCACTTTCTATTCATGCCTTTGAATGATTCCTTCATCTTCATGGTTTTATGCTAGAATACTGAAAGTGGTAGGCCTGATCATTAGGTGTGTCATTTTCCATAGGAAGCCAGAATAATTTTAAAACTTGTGGGGAAAAAACAGGTACATTTTGCTGCTTTTTCTGAGCAGAACTGAAATTGTAGCATAAAGATAAAAAGAGGTTACTTTGTTTTTAATGTGGACAATAACACCACTTTATTCTAGACCACTTCATCAAAGTAAAATTATCCCAGTCAAGGTGCTGAGCTATTAGTGACTGAAATTGGCACTTAAGTTCTGAGTCCCACAGAGTTATGTAACATCTAAGAGTGTTACTCCACATGCCTAGTAATTATAATGATATTCCTGTGTTGCCCTGTCAGAAGTGTGACTCAAGGTCAAAGAAGAGAGAGTTGGATATATTTGACCAGAACTCCAAATTATACTATAGAGCAAAACAAACAACAAGAAAGAATCAAGCATTGTTTTTAAGCATTGTGGGACAGGAAACCAGAGCAAAGTTATCTTCAAGCATGTGTGGGTTTCAGAATAAAACGCTTGTAAATTACTCTGATGATATAATACCAGGAAATGAAATGAACCTGGGTATCTCAGTGGTCTGGGAAATGTTCTTTATGGTTTTCTTTTGGAAGACCTCCAGTGTGATGCTCTCTCCATTTCATTGCAGGCTGCATCTGTCAAGATCCATCCTCTGTATGTTATGCTCCCGGGTACTCTCAGTGCTTCCTTTGCCTTCATGCTACCTGTTGCAACACCACCAAATGCGATAGTGTTTTCCTATGGCCACATCCGCGTTTTGGATATGGTAAGATGATAATTGCCTGGTCTCTTAGATGAAGCTCTACACTGCCTTTATCCAATTGAAATTAAAAACTGACAAGTGTCTTAAGTCTCTGAGGCACTGAAAGGTTGAAATACAGTCAGTCCTTTTCAGTCTTCTGGGGCTTGGGCGAACGTAGCTGAAGCCTTGTTTCCACTGGAGCTGGAAGTAGAAGGTGACAATCAGTTGCCCTAGGCACTGGTCCTCTGATTGCCTGCCAGACCACACAGTGCCAGGTTCTGTGTCCAGTATCTAAACATTATTGGTTTTCTAAGTGGAGACTTGAACCAGACAGAAGCTATTCTATAACTAATAAGACCAGCTTGTTGTACATGCCTTAAAGCTCCTAGACAGGTTATACAGCAAAGTGTTCAAAGGCTTTGCACAAAGTGTTCCTTGGTATGTTCCACCTAAACAAGAACATAGGGCAGTGGGTACAATGGCTATTTCTATGATTTATTTGACTATATGCCTTTCTTTTGTATGTACAAATAGGCCTTGCTGTAATTTGCTGTGCTGGTATTAGGTTATTGTTGTTGGTTTGGACTTTTGCCCTCACAGGTTAGATCTGGAATAGTGATGAACATCATTGGAGTCTTCTGTGTCACATTGGCCATCAACACATGGGGAAGACCTATGTTTGAGCTGGACACATTCCCAACCTGGGCAAACAGCACAACTAACCAGTGAGCAGTGAAGAAATCATGTGTTAAACACGGAAAGGACTCTTAATACTACTCCTCATTGCCCAAAGCCCTGTAGAGAGTCTCATCACCACTTCAGATCTGCTGTCAGGTGTTTTGTTACCTTCTGGGAGTTACACATCAGTTCAGGCATGAACCAGCTCAAATTTATTCTGGTCATGCTGAGCCAGAAGTGCTTTTTAATTACACAACCCTAAGGATCATGTGTCTGGATCATAAGTAGGATCAAGTGATCCATTGTACCTCCAATCAAGGTCAAGATTTAGAATTTATCGAACTTTTTAAATAAAGAGAGGCAGACTGTTGTATCAAATGGTTGGAACTATCACTGGTATGTACTTGTACATCATTAGCATTGAACACTGCGCTCAGGCAGGGGCTGAAAATTTATTAACTATTACTTATGTCTGCTGTACAGAGAAATCCCTGTTGTCACTTGTCCACTGAAAGAAGGAGTACAGTAATGTCATGTCATGTTTTAGTTGGGTCTCAACGATATGGCAGAATCCTTCCACAACAACATCCAACACATTTTCTGTTGCCTTGTTTTCACTCTCAAATCTCACTGCATTTAAACACCCTTACTGAGGGTTGAGATACCATAATTCCATGCTGGTCATGATTCAGCCGATGTCTTGGGCAATGATGAGTTAAGGCTGGCATTGTGTTTCTTGCTTTGTGGCAGGGCCTGGAGCCTTTCCCTCTCTCATCCACAGGGTGTGGTTTCACATGGGAATAAGTGTTTTGTTAGTGCCAGCCTGAACATGACTGGTGGCCTATAGGACTTCATACCTATTATGAAAGTTCCTAGATAAGCCCCATGTGCCTTATTAATTAACTCTGGAATTTTGGAGTGGAGACGAGGCATGAGAAAGCCTCTAACTGGAGGCCATGTGAAAATTCAGGGGCTCAGATATTGGCGCTTGTGCTGGCTGACAGCAACGGGAGTTGTCTTGTGTACCTTGGAATTCGGGTCCTGTAAGAAAAGTGTTTTGCAGCACCTGTTTGTGTAATTTCTAAAGCAGAGGTGGTCTAAAGAAAGAGTGGTGTTGGACTGGATGCATTTTGTCAGTGGTACATAGATGCTTTTCATTCAGCCCTGGAGATGAAGTTGTGCGGGAGGTAAGGCAGAGTGCTACAATGGAGAGATCTGTGGGCATAACCGAATTCTGCTCCTAGACTTGCTGTGCAGCCTCACGCAAGTCAGTTCACCTCTTTTTGCCTCAGTTTCCCCTCCTGAAGAAGATGTCGTGGTACCGATCTACCTCACAGGGGTGTTGTGAGGACATAAAAGTCAAATTCAGCACCCGTGGTGATTCCCCACCTCATGATAAGGGTGCAAGGTAGAAGTTACAGAATCATAGGATGCTGGCCAGAAGATCTGGCCTCTAGAATAGTAGTGTGAGTAGGATATTTAAGAGTTGTATTATTAATGCAAGTGTTCTTTATCAAACTGGAAAAATACTCACATTTTTGTCTTCAAAAATGAAGAAAGTATTTCTCCACAAAATGACCAGGTGCTTTTCTGAACAGAAAACTATTTCAAAAATGATTTGGATTTTGCGCCTTTGTTTTCTGTGCTCTTTCAAGGTGCAGGGCACCATAAACTCTCCGCTGACTGTTGTCCTGGATGCCTCCAATGGCACTTGTCTACCCAGCTGGCTGCACACGGTGCAGCCTCTTACCTCTGCCGTGAAACGGAGGAGCATGTGGATAAACACTGTTCCACTTGCAGAGTCTACCTAAGGAAAAGACCAGTTCTAGTGCCAAGAAGTGGCTTAGTCACAGACATTTGTCACCACCTGTAGATGATCACAGTACTTGTTTGAAGAAATTGAAACCAGGAACAGTTAAACACTTTCTGTCCTTTGATAGTCACCACTTAATGCTGATTTGCATCTATAGGTATCTAAATGCACTTGAGAAAGGGACTCTTTCTGCCTTCTGGTGGACTTCACAGTATGAGGGCATTTCACTGCTGCCAGGTACTTCATGGTGCTTGCTCTTCACTATTGCAACATACAGTGGAGCTTGCATGGCTGGGCAACACCGAGCTTGTCGGTCCAAATTCATGTGATCTAAACTCCTCTAAAACCAGTTTCAGCTAAAAGCCGTAGGATAGACACTTCCATGTCCCATTCACAGAAAGGAATGTTCTGAAAGATTCTTAAGAGGAGAAAGTACCCTCATCTCACCAAGTAGGAAAGAAATGTTACATTTGTCAGTGCTCACACAGGGTGATTTATTGAGTGGCGTGCCGGGGCAGGGGGAGTGTGTATCTGGAGTAATAAAGAATGCTGGTTTTGCTGTAACTGTGGTGTATTTGATGTGTCACCTCTCTGTCCTGTTAATAGCAAATGTTTCTTTCTGAGACACTTTTATGACATCCTGAGATTGATCTGTATTTAATTTAAATGGGTGACTTGCAGAATTAGAGCCTGGCAAATAAAAATTTACTAGAACTGTCTCCTCTCTGTCGTGGATTGTTTCCTGTGTAACACAGTGGACCACTTGCTCCTGCATTAGCTTCCACTGTAGTATGGTATTGTTCCAGTAGGATCCAGAGGGTAGAGAATCACTGCAAAGCAGAGATTTGGATAACGCTTTAAGTACCTTCAGACCCATAACCAGTGGTTCCTCCTCTTTACTCAGCTATGTAATAACTTGAGTTTCCATCTTCGACAATGCTCGGGTGGAACCAAATCAGGTGGCATACGCTACAAGCTGTCCCATTCATTTCAGAGTAAAAGATAATAACCTAAGAAACACAACTGGTTTTTAAGACTTAATCTTGTACAAACTCTCCAGTATAATGAGCACGAGCAGGCTTTTCTTCAGCATCAAGCATGCATGTCGTCCTGTTCCAGTGCCCTAAGTAAATACATCTCTTACTTACAATGGGTGATGCAAGGACGATTGCCTTGTTGCTGGAGCTGGGTTACCTCCCCTTCCAGCACTGCAGGAGAAGTTCCGTGATAGATACTCATTTTGTGTGGTATTTATTTTATTTCTCATCCAAGGGCTTCTGTTTTAGGTGCAAAAGTTGTCATAGTCCTAAGGTAGTGGCATAAAGGAATCCCTTTGTCCCTGCCTTCAAAACATGCACCACCAGAGCCAACAGAGGACATGGGAGGATCTACACTGGGGACTTTACTCAGCCACACTGAACTAGCAACCGGTTCCTGTTTTATCCTGCATGGGCAGAGTGTGATCCTTAGTGGTTAATGGGTATGTCAGCTGTCCAGCTGGCCTCACAGCAGTGCTGCCTGTGAGGAGCTAAACTGAAGCTTTCCTGTTTTGTCTTCACTCTCTATAGAATGTCCTTGACTTCTCCTTCCTTCTTCCAGAATACCAACTTGCTAACACTGTTTCTGCAAATACTGAGTGTCTCAAACCTGCCGAATCATGACATGGGCTGCTGTTCTACAGATTTGTTCCTGCTAGCTGGTGGGTCTATGTGCAGAGTTATTCCCTCTGCACATGTAGGAAACCTAGTCTCTTAGTGTAGTTTTATTTAAATAACCATAATAGAAAAGGGGAGAAATTTGTTCAAAAGTTGTTATTGTAGAGGAAAGGGCTAGTTTTACTGTTTTGCTCTGGTCCTGCTTTATATCCTGCCAAGACTTTTAACCTGAAAAACTGGCAGGAGACTTTTCCATAGACATTCACCTAGACAGCCATTAAAATCTGGCTTCTGCTACCCACAGAACACTCAAGGAAGAGGAAAGAAAGTTCTGAGAAGGTTGATGAGCATTTTTTCCAAGATAGTGGTTACCTAAAGATTGCTTAAAGATTTTCTGGGCTCAGCATTTTACCACTGCCTTGTAGCTGATAATGACAACATGAAACGAGCGTTTGCTGAACTCTGGGGATACAGTTTGAAAGTTTCTTTTTGTTTGTTTGTGCCCATAACGTTTTTTGTTTCAATGGTCAGCCACCCTGCTTTATTTTCCACACTGAGGTCTTTTGAAATCCACCTGTCTGGGAGCTCTTCCATGGGGTGCGCTGACCCCACCCTGCTGGCAGTCGTTGCAGTTGGGCTACTAAGGCCAATTGCTTTTCTGATGCCAGTAAGTTCTGTGTGTGCTAGAGTCTGCTTATACATTTATATGTATAGGTATGTACTATATATGTATTATACAAATATATATAACGTGGGAGGAAGTTGTTCTGAGTGTTTCAGAAGTTCAGTGAGTCTAGATTGCTTAAGACTAAGTGTATAAATTAGTCGGGGAAACTGTGTGAAAAGACTCATGAAAGTGCACATAATAAAGGGAGACAGTGTGAGCGTAAAGCAAGAAGCCAGAAGCTGGTTTATTAAGGCTTTTTTTGGACTGTACTTCAAACAAGTTTCTTAACTTTTCTGTTCTGGTCTGAAATGTATTTCATGCTTATCAACCTGTAAAACTAGTTAAAATACATTCTGATAATTCATGCATGAAGACAAAGATTAAGTTATTTGCCTAACTAGTGAATAAACTATGTTGCTAAAGCCAGTGAGTTCAATCAAACTGAATGAAATTTGCTGTGATTCTTGAGGTTCTACCTCTTTGAGTCATGTAGGAATCCCGACTTTTCTTGGAAGCAGTAAGTAAGCTGTGACAGCATGAGAGGAAAGTCTTTGAATATCAACTCTAAAGCCTCAGAAACCAGAAGATAAGTAATAGGAACTCACTGTTTTGGTTTTGAATTACTTCATTTTAAATGCAGACATGCAATTCTGAGGGTTTGGCTTGTGATTTTGCACAGCAATTTGCAGCGCAAAGCAATACTGAGTCCATGCTGGCTGAATGTGGCATCTCTTGGCTATTATGTCTATCATTCCTTGGCCTTCCCCTTGTTGTTAAATCCCTATGCCATTTGTTGTACTTGCACATAAATATAAGCCTAAAAAGTAAACTGCATTTATCAACAGACAGTTTCTTTCTTTCAGTCCTATCTTTTTGTGGTAGATTTCTCTCAAATGCTTTGTTCTTTAATTTGTGGTTTAGCATTCCAGTGCTGAAAATAATATACATATTTATCCTGTGCTTTTGCATGGCTGGTTAATACCTGTAGCTTTTCATGGTGAAGCAGAACTCACTTCTTCCGGAGGGAAATTCTGAGAACTTCTGTTTCCTGTACAGAATAGAGGCAAGTACAGCACTCACCATTCAGAGGCACCGAGTGAAACGCAGGCATACCGTGCTGCTCTGCTCGGAGGTGATTAGGGACTGCTTAATAAGACGTTTCGTAGCTCTTTAAAAATAGAGCTGACTATACTGAAACTTATTTTTTTCCTATTTAGGTTTTTCTGCAGCACTAAGTCAATAGTTGCCCATTCATTATGGTGTAAATGTGGACTGTAGGTTCTGGTCATAAGAAAGAGACCGTTTCTTATGTAAGAAAAAAGCTGTTATCCCTCCTGTGTTTGCTTCAGTACTTTACTTACCTGCGTGAAATTGCTCGGTAGCCTTATTTGGCACACAGCTCTTCAATGAGTTTTTATAAACTCTTCCAGGTCAGAATGTGAGCCTCATTACAGTGTTCATAAAACATTATTTTTGTAGACAAACCATACTCTTGAAAGAACTGGATGTTCCAGATACTAAAACTAGTTTGTTGTAGTTTCATTTGTGAACAATAACATGGGTTGGGTCTTAGTAAACATTTCAGCAAGCCAGTTGAAGATCAGATTTTCCACCAGAAACAAAGTTAACAAAATCTTCCAGTTGAAGAATAATTATTTCTGGAGCAAGTATCAATTTTACTTCAATATTTTGTCTGGGCTATACAGTAAAAAATCAGAAACACTAGATTTTTCTTTATGCATGTCACTAAGAATAGTTATCATTCAATTGAGGAAAACAGAATTTCCTCTGAAAAAGGGGCGGGGGGGGGAGGGGAGAACACAGGACATTTTAGCTCCTCCTTGAATAACAAAAGCTGGGTAAAAAAACTTTCCTTGCAT
>JAVSBS010009781.1:0-10901 GCA_033124195.1 Coracias cyanogaster | reverse complement strand
TCCAAGCCATGGAGATGTGGTGCTGAGGGCCAGGGGTTAGTGGTGCCCTGGCAGTGCTGGGGGAACAGTTGGACTCAATGACATTAAAGATCTCTTTCAACCCAAACAATTCTGAGCAGCAAACCCCCAAAATGTTGTGGAGCACCTTCTCCTCGGAGAGCTGCAGCCCTGGTGGATTTTCTAACCCTAAGCCTCCTGATTTGTGGCCTGATCATTGCTGATGTTATAACCTGGTTGCGAATCGATTTTTTTACCTGCAAATGCCACACGATAGTGTTTATTACATAACAGTTCCCATCAGGAAGATGTCTCGTTGTATGATGTACAGCGATAGCAGACGTTGGCGCAGAGCAAAGGCTCTGCTTTTTTTGCAAGGTGCAGCCGTTTGTAATTTTAAGATCAATATGATGATGTGTTTTTTGAATTTTAATGAATAAACCACACCGGTGTTTGCTGTTTACCTGCTTTCTGATTTTTAACAAGTGGCTCTAGTGATAATTACCAAAATTCTGTCGCTGCAGAAGGAGGGGGGAGGCTGGGGAGAGGGGGAAACCTGGATCCTTTTTATAACTATCCAACTGGGCAATTATCTCCATACTGTATGTACTGCTTTCCTCTAAACGCTGAAATTCAGTAATTACCACCAGAGCCAGCCGTGACATTTTGAAAGCAGATACATAACAAATAAGGATGCCATGAAGTCATTAAAATTCAGATATCAGAACAGCTCTCCCAATTCTTCTTTGCATGAATCCATCTCTTTGTTTCACAAGGAATTCAGTTGCCAATTAAATACCTTTTCTTTGTCTTCTTTTTTTTTTGGTTATTATTATTTTTTGTTTTCTCTTTTCCTCTTACAAATGAATTCTAATCTCCCTGAAAAAGGAGCTGAATTGACAGTCGTGACAGTTGGTGCATTAGGAAAAAACACGGGTGAGTTCCATCCTTCCTGAGGAACCCAGCCAGCACCTCACCAGCTTTACAAATGATGAGGTTATATAAAAAATTTAGGGGGGAAGGACATTTTTCCCAGCAATTCCCCTTTTCTCTTTCTAGCAGTGTTTTTCCTTCTCATCCTGCAAGGCAAAACATCTTTTACAGTTGCCAATAACTTTGGGAAATCTTTTTTTGCCTGTCCCGTCAGGGCTCTGGTTTCATCGCCAACAGGAACAGCTCAATTATTTCCCAAATTGTTATTCGTGCTGTGGTCTCGTAGCAATCTCTGGCATCTGGCAGTTGTGTTTTGTTGGTTTGTTGCATTTTTTCTTTCTTTTTTTTTTATTTCCAACAATGTTGTCTTGTTTACGGGCTTGACTCTTGGAAGACAGGATTTGATGCCTCCCAATCAGTCGCTAATGAAACGGGGGGATTGACAGCGTGGAATTGATCCTTCCTTTGTAATTCTGCAACAGCGAGACGTGTTGTTTCGGGATCTGTCAGTGGGTTGTATGTAAAGCAGGTGCGATGAGGAACCCGTGCACCGAGAACAAGGAGAACAGTGGTTTCCTAAAGCTCACAAGGAGAAAACCTGTAGGGTTTCTACGCCTCCTCTCTTCCTCTGAGCGCTGCTCATGTGTTTTCCCCGGAATGTCTTTTAGAGTCAGCGGGATGGGTTTGTTCTGGGAGAGGCTGATGTACATGGAGCTAATCCTGAGCCTTAAGCGTGGGTAAGCACCACGAGCCTCAACAGTGATAACACGGGGCCTTGGAGATGTCCGTGATCCCAACACGGCTTTTGTCTTAGAATCTACTGCACACTTCCTCTGTAGCTTGCCCATAGCAAAGATCTCCCCACCTCTTGGACAACACTCTGACCTCTCCATTTCAGGCAGATTATATATTGCATCCTTCCTCTAAAAAATAATTCTGCCGAGGCCATGACCTTTTGTTTTACACTGCACCAAAGGAGGAGCTGCAAGAGCTTGTACCATTTGGAGAGTCTTCAAGTCCATCCTTTGGTTTTCCAGTAGCAAACAGCTTTGTTTGCTCCTCCATCAGCTCCTCTCCTGGGAGCAAAGCCTTCAATGCAGCCCACTCCAGGAGCACTTGTCTAAGGTTTATTCTGGAGCCTGATGCGTCTGTGCTAAGGTGAACAGGAATTATATTCACTTCAAGGAGAGATGAGGCCCTTGTGTTGACTGCATTATCATTTATACTAACAAAAAGAGCTTAAAATGTTAGCATATTCTTTTGAAAACGGAGCTTTGCATCCTATTAAGAGGAAGGAAACACAACCCGCGGCGCGTTATATTTCCAGGCGCCTGTCAAGAAACGCTTAAGGCTGTCGCCTGCTCGCTGAGCATCCAGCTCCAGGAATAAATTGGGAATCACTCCCTGAGCGCTGATCCCTGAACCCAGGGACAGGAGATGCCGTTCAGTTAAAATCCAGTGAGATGCTGATTTTGGATCCACATCGGACAGAACCTCAGGGGGCTGGGGCTTTGAGAGCTGTGGAAGGTGCAAGTAGAAATGCATCTTGGTTTTGGAGGGTGGGGGGATTTGAATGAGATTCCCCCAGCTTGTGGCACCATGGATTTCTAGCCTGGCCAACTTAATTTAACCTCTCCCATTTGGGAAAAGTGCTTAAGCATCAAGATTGCAGCCTGCCAGTATCAGATGGTTGGTTTAGGTGCAAGGGAATAAGCTGAAAGTCTTCATTTCCAGGTTGTCATCTAGATGTGGCTCTCTTGGAGGTACGTCACACGCTAAACTAGCCATGGGGACGGTGCCTCCTGCTCCCTAAAGCTGCTCTTCCATCCCCTGAGGAAGGCAGTGCCTGCGTCAGTGCAAGTAGAATCTTTGTTTTAAGGACAAATGAGAGAAAACCCTAAATCCCAAGCAGAAAACCTCAAAAAGCCCTTCCCCAAGCAGGGCTTTTGGAGATAAGCTGCTGCTTGGCAATTTGCTAACTCGAACTTTTAGCACTTTTTGCTCTTTCTAGAATGAAAATCCACCTTGAGGGGATGAAATGGGGCTGTCAAACATGCAGGAGGTGCAGAGCTGCTTCATCAGGCTGCTGAGGCTGATGAAAGAGCGGCTGGGCACTGGAACAGGCTGCCCAGGGAGGTGGTGGAGTCACCATCCCTGGAGGTGTTCAAAAGAACAGTAGATGTGGTGCTTCAGGACATGGTCTAGGGGTCAGGGAGACGTTGGATGAAGGTTGGACTTGATGATCCTGGAGGTCTTTTCCAATCTAAATGATTCTATGATGCTTTGAGGCTCCTACAGCTGCTTTGGAAGGCAATCACTTGCATACCCTTCGTGCTCATTGCTGTCTCTGCTGAGCTGCCCGAGGAGGAGGTGTGCAGCTCCTGTTCCAACTCGAGCTCATTTTTGGGGGATGAGAGTGGTTGGTTTTTAAAAGACTAATGTTTTTATTTCTGTAAAGGCCCTGTGTGTGTCTGTGACACATCTGTAAGTTGAGATCTGCAGTCGCAGATTCACTTTAGCCAGCAGAGTAGGGCTTGTAGACTGGGCAAAGCGATGGGTGCGGGCAGAGCCTTCCAGAGCTCCATCATGCAGGAGATGAGGTAAGAAATGACATCAGGCAGGCGTTGCTAACAGGCTGGGTGCATCTTCGTTGGCATCTGTGTTATCTCGGTGCACGTCCGTAGCGGCGGACACACACTGCAGCCGTCTCCATGGGTGCAAGCAGGTGGAATGAAGATGTCGTGCCATCCTTTCTCATCAACCGTGGTGCGTCCACGATCCCGCTGACGTGCAAAGCACTGTTCCCTTCCCTGTCTGCTTTGATTAATTCAGTGCTTCATTTCTGGAGTCTTTGAATTTGTCTTGGTTTTGCTCTTCCCCTTGGTGCAGAAGTTTGTCCCCCTGCACAGTGAGACCGGCAGGAGATGATGTGCCGCGTCCCCGTGTATTACAGAGCCCCAAATCCAGCCGTGAATCCTCTTTACAAGATTCCAGGAACTGCTGCTAACACCAAGGCACCGGCCGAAGAACCGGCAAAAGCTCTGCAGCTTCCAGGCACTTCAAACCCAGCGATATCAGGAAGGCTCTTTGGCTTTAACACAGAGCAGGGAATAAAAGCTCAGCAACAGCAGAGTCCATTGGAAAGGTTTCTTGTGTGCGCAGTAAGATAATATATGGTAATGAGGACAGCACCGAGTTGCTGTAAGTTACAGGAACTTATCACTGCTCTCTGCTGTTGCGGCACATTCCCGGGATTCAGTCTCGCCAAAGCAGCGTGAATAGATTTATTTTGTATTGTTAGACTGTCAAGCCACCACAGAGCAACAACTTCCAAATGATAACTTCTCCAGCGTGCCCAAGTTGGGAATTAAATGCTTTTAGTCCCCGGCAATCAAGCAGAGTGGGTTGACAGCCTCTCTCCAGAAGCCTTCCTCCTACTCCCTGGCTCTGCTCACCATGTATGGTCAGCAGCTCACCAGTAGCTCCCTCCTACCAAACCCCATGGGACTGTTATTAAGGATTATATCAATTTATTCCTAGTGGCAGAGCAAGTGAGTGTGTAATCAAGGAGAGGAGGGAAGCGCTTTCTTATTGATACCTAATGTGATGTCGGCTGGGCAGGGTTGGGTTGGGTTGATGTGGAAGGAACTGGGTTTGAAGAAGGGGAGGTGGCCCAGGCGAGGGGATGTGTTGTGGTGGGATATCTTTCCTTGCCTGATGGATCAGCATCTGTCTCTTCCAGGGCTTTGACTCCCCTCTCTATAGATTTGAGCTTATAGGTGTTGGGGGTGACTTCAGCACGGAAACCATCTCGATCTGTCCTCCACAGGCAGGCCATGTGGAGCTGAAGCATGTATGGCCATGGGTGTCATTGCTCATGGCTGTAGGTGACACCATGAAAACATCCCCATCACAGGGGTGGCCTGCAGCAGGCTGGGTGCTTCAGCCTGCACTCAACCTACGTGAGCATGGAGATAATTCTTGCAAGAGCAGGAGCTCCTCTTGGGTGTGGGGTAGAAGGGAAGGGTTGAGAATTAGAACCATGGAGTTGAAACACCTAAGGAAAGCCCAAGCTTTTGTATATCTGTTCTCGAGCTTTCATTTAGTCCTGAAAAGGAGAAATTAATGGCTGGTCCGTGATGTTCATGACTGAGTGGACTGTTATTTTCCTTTCCTTTGGCTCTTTGGAGTATCTAAAGGAGTTTCTTTCTTGTCATGGCGGGTGTTGCGCATGTAGGTCTGTTCTGCATGGCTTTTTCTGGATTAATACAATTATTGGGTGGGAGGATTAACTTCACAGAGCTGGGTATAGCAGGATCACCTGCCTCAGGGTACGAGGGTACGAGCACCACCTTGTGAATGCAGAGCTCCACGCAAGAGCATCAGGCTGGAAAGTTCCGCTGCTATGTTTTTTTATTTTTAATATTCCAGTAGAGTTTGAGAGTGTATCAAGAAACTCCTTTGAAAAGGAAATAAACCCATAAATTACAGCATAGTCTCTGCAGAAGGGCAAAAGGAATGCAAGATTGTTTAAACATATTATTTGCTGACCTTGACAGTTTACTTGTAATGTTATTTAAACATTTGGTTTTGCGAGGCCATGTTCTTACTTATTTATTTAATAAGCTGCCAGCTTACAAATTGCAAAACTTTCACCATCCCTCTTATCTTCGGCGGAACCACTGAGATGGCAAAATATATTCTCTGTCTCAACAATTCACTCTAGATTTGCATGAGGAAATTGGAAAGCAAGTTGTTTTTCTTCGTTTGCATGACAATACCCAGGGCGGGATACAATTCGCCATTTAATTTGCAATAGTTAGTGGGGGAGAAGAATGGGCCCAGCAGTTTGGCTCCATTTTGCTGCCGATGTCGTCGTCATTGTAATTAAAATTGATTTCTAAGTAAAGGCAAGGAAACCTAAGCTACCTGTTTATTCAGCATATTGTAGACCGGTGGAGCACAATCATCCAGGTCACCGAGTTCAGAGCTCCTGCCACAGGCGCTGGAGGAGTTTTGCTGAATTAAGTTTTTAGGGCTGAGCTTCTAATTAGTCAAATATTTCCGAGTTGGTGATGGTGGAACAAATCAGACCCCAAATTGGAGCAGGCAGCACAAGAGCAGCAGCTGGATCTCCACTGGCTTTGCAGGAGCGTGAACCAGGAGACCACTGGGATGCAGGCACAGGTTTTATAGCATCAAACCTGTACCAGGAGTGACTTGATTCATGGCTCATCCCGTTAATTCGGCTGTGGCAGCAGTTCTCTGCTGATAACAGCTCAGCGAAGTTAATAAGGAGTTGATTGGATTGGGGAATCCCTCGAAGGGTGGGATAACATCAGAAATACAGCTCCGATGGAAGGCAGCCCCTGCAGTTTGTTGGTATTTTGTGTCATGCTGGTGTTACTGAAGATGGTTTAATGTTTCAGGTGGGGTCTAAAAGCATCAGCTATGAAGCTCGTACTCGTCAGTTCGGGTTGTTTAGTCAATGGAGAGAAACAGGCAACCTCAGCGGATGATTTGTCTCGGCAGAAAACAGGTATTTGAGGTGACTTGCCTGCTAAAAGGGCTCATTTCTCTCTTTTGACTGTAAAAGAAATCTCAGGTGACTGATTCATTCTTCAGTGTCTGGCTTGAGAGATCTGTCCTGCTTGCCTCAAACAACTTTGAAGCTTTTCGGTGCTCTCTGAGTATTTTAAGAGGAATTGAATTTCCTGACTTTACCTGTACGTCACTAGATTAATCCTCGAGCTGGAAGCAATCTGTTCCAAGTGAGACAGCGTGATCGTAATTATGAAGCTGTTGAAACAACAAGAAGTGTTTTGGACAAACGGTTTGGTCATGAAGGAGTTTTGAAAGGCAGATTTAGGCTATTGCCAAACAGGCTTTGAAAATCCCACTATTTACTCTTCAGAATATGCAGGAGCAGAGTTTTTACGAGTAATCCCTGTACTCCTTCAGCAGAAAGCAATATTAATGTGAGGTAGCAAGCATCTGACTTTGTGAAAGGATAAGGAAGGCCAGAAAGATTGAAGGGTTGGAGGAGACTGTGTAGCAAATGAAAATCCGTTTTGCTTGCCCTCTGCAAGCACAGGCCAAGGTTGGGAAAAGGCTGAAGTGTTGGTCTTGTTAAAATATGGGTCACTGAGGAGGGGCTAGAGGAAATGCGTGTTCACGGCCTTAATGAGCAAGTTACCTTGAGCGTGGCTTTTTCCTTGTGTTCAAGTGCTGGAGGTGTCATAGATTGAATGTTATATTTTAAGGGGATGAAGCTTATGATGTGAGAGAGAAAAGAGAGAGCAGCCGAAGAATAAAATGCCGCTGCTTCAGGGCCCAGGCTCAGAGATGCTGTTGTGAGGCTCATAAAAAATTTCAATAATTGGTGATGAGAGTTCCCCTAAAAGAAGGGATGTCTCCAACCATAGTGAGGCTACTCCCAGTAGGACGCAAAGCAACTGTAAGCCATTTATTTTATGTTCCCATTAAAAAGCAACCTATAAGGATGTGGGAAGTGTTGGGAAGTCGTGGCCACCTCCTCATCCCAAAGACAAGGGCTGGAGGGGGGGGATGCTGCCCTCAACAAGAGGAGCTCCTAGAGGAGGGAAGGCAGCCAAAAAGCTGAAGATTTTTTGCATATCTATATGTAGCAAGCAGTGTTTTCCATTTACGATAGTTCAGGGGAGACCCAGCTTTATAAAGCATTCATGAGCTTGGCCTCCCGGTATGTGGGTTTTTTTATTTTCCCTGGTTATTAGGAAATATTCAAATCCTGCAAACAAATGTCAGGCTGTAGAATATTCATGAAGTCTCCTGTTCAAGTGGGTCCCCCAAGTTGCTGCTGGCTGGAATATATCAAGCTAATGCTGATTGCGTATGTTGAGGGTTGAATAAAGATATTCCACTAACTAAGTGGAGAAGGGCTTCATCTAGTTTGGAAAGGCTGGGAATTGGAAAGGTTTAACTGAGTCCCAGTGCCAGAGAGCTGCTAATGGAGGATGTTTTTCTATGTGCTTGACCATCTTTTGATATTAAAGGTGGAATTTATCTCCTCTACCTCTGGCCATCTGAAATTCCTGTGGGAATACTTTGTCTGGGCTCCCCTCTTTAGTCAAGAGCAGCAATTATGAAACATTCCAAAGGCAACATTTAGAAAAATCATGAAAACATCATTTAAACCCAAACTGAAGCAAGAAAAAACCCACCCAAACAAATCACTTCAAATGGGTTACATTCTTTAACCTCAACCCATGCAAACCCTGCTCTAATGACTCTGGCTGACTTTTGAAAGAACAATTTCAGTTCAGAGCAACCCTCCAATACAGAATTGCCAGAAACCGTTTCACTTTGGAAATGCTTTCAAACAGTTCTGTAACTCAAGTAAGTGCTTCAGACAAAATAATGTTACGTGATGGGGAAGCATTTGGACCAAAAAAAAAGGAAAAATGGTAAGTTTAGCGCTTGGCCTACCCAGATTTTCCTTCCTGTGTCTGAGTTTGGCTGATGTACAGCAGAGAGGTGAGAGAAAGGGACAACTTGATCCCAGGAGAGAAGAATGAGGAAGAGGAGTGGTTTGATCTAGTTATCAGAGATGTCATAAACCCCAGTAGAATCATGGAGTGATTTGGGTTGGAAGGGACCTTCAAAACCATCTAGTTCCAACCCCCCTGCCATGGGCAGGGGCACCTTCCACTAGACCAGGTTGCTCCAAGCACCATCCAACTTAGTCTTGAACACAGTAGATGGAAGGTGAAGCTTCCAAACAAATTCAGGCCAGAAAATAAGGAATACCGTTACCAGGGAGGCTAATTAGTACTCGGCAGGATGTGCCAGGGGTAGTGGTAGCTTGTTTGTTGTTGGCAAAGCTTCAGTGGAAACCAGATGTTTTGCTCCCAACCCGCTCTTGTAGGTGAAACGTTAACATGGAGAAGTCCTTGTGTGCTGCTGAGAGCAGTGGTCAAAAAAGCTGCTCGTAGTGGGCCCACAAACCTCAGAAAGCTGCCAATCCAGTCTCGGGTAGTTTGTGGACGCTGCTGCAATTCACATTTGGTCCAGAGAGCTTTGAATACCTTTTCGGAGCAGCCACCGGCTTTTTAGCAACCATCTTTAGCATGCGAGCCGCAGGGAAGAATAATTACATTTAATAGAAGCGGTGGGTTCCCAGTGAAGATGTGCGGTGCCTGTACATGGCGTGCTCCTTAATTGAACAGAAATGTCAGGCCAAAATAATAGATAAGAAGGATTATATCCTTGGAGGTGCATTGTGTTATTGCCCTGCCTTTTAGATGGGTTGCCTGGAGATGCCGCGCTACGGCTGGAGGCGGGTGTTGGGTGGGAAGGACCAAGGAGTTGATCAAAAAGAAGGGAATCCCACCTTGCTGTGGAGAGGGGATGATTAAAGGGTTTCATCCAGGTTTGTTTTCATCCCCAAGAAGCACCAGGAGTGGCTGGGAGGAGAAGATGCCTTTGGCCACCACAGTCTCCCCTGTATGTAGTTTCTGCAGCTCTTCACCCTCCCCGTACTTCCTCTGGCTCGTGAGACTGAAGTGCTTCACAGAATCTTTTATGACCCTGTCTCACTGAATTTTCATGAGCTGCTTTGCAAGCTGCGGTTCTTCAGCCAGTGCACCTTCCTCAGAACGAAACCTTAAACCTTTGCTCCTAATTTTTCACTCCCTGTTAAAATTGCTGCATAAGGATATTTGGAGAAGTCATTGCCCCCTGTGGATATCATCACTTAATCTTTTTTTCCTCTTAATAAAAGCCAGGCATGAAAAGTCACTAGCTGAAAACTACCATGTCCTGTGCTGCTGGTAGCTCACGACAGTATTTTTTTAAGATCATAGCTCAATAACCACAGGGAGAGGTCTCTGTGGAGGGCCTGAGAAGTAACTTTCTGTTTATAGCCATTTACCTTCACCTGTGATGTATTTAAGAAGGAAAATTGCCACTTACACTTGCAAAGCAAATTGGCTTGTGCTTGGTAATAGCTTTCAAGCGTCTCTCTAGGAAAGGTCATCCTGGAGACTTCAGCGCTCTGCAGAACATAGTCTTGGTTGCCAGGAGGGAAATCGTGTGGCCCCAAACTATAATTTCCTCCATCTAGGAAGACCTCAGCACCCATGTACTCAGGTTTCCCAGGTTCATCCATCATCATTGCATCCTGGCTGGGATGCAGATTTCTCCTTGGTGTCTCCTCATGAGAGCAGGAGCCCCTCAACGTGAAAACCCCCAACGTGTGTTAGATAGAAACCTGAGGGACCATGTTTTCCCCTTCCCTCCATCACCTCCTGCTTTGCAGATGCATCAGTGTCCTGCTGCAAAATAGGCCCATGTTCCGTTTTAATGTTATTAGCCATCGCCGTGGCAACAAATATAGATGTTGTGTTTGCAGCAGCACCGCTTCACAGGTCCCCGAGGAGCCTTTACCCTTGAGTGCATTTAGTTGATAGCGAAACCAAAGTGAACGTAAAACAAGCAGGTTGGAAAAGAGGCAGTGGCCTTTTTTTTTCGCTCCAGTCAGGCTCCAGAAGTGCAAATTATGAGGTCGGGTAATGGAGCTGACTGTCAGCCCGTGTCTACATCTCTCCCACTTATCTGTCCTCGCTGCTGGAAAACAAGCAGTGTTACCAGCTAGTAAAAGCCACCGTTGTGGCAAAGCTGGCCAAGCAATTATCTTAATAACTTCATCAGATAGCAGCAGCAGTAAGAATACAACTGTGTGTTTGTTTGTAAGTCTTCTCACCTTTATCAAGGCATCAGTTCTGGGGAGCAGCAGGAGGGAGGAGAGTGCGCTTTGATTTTGATGCATGAAGCAAAAACATCTCAGATAATCATAGAATCGTCAGATGGTTTGGGTTGGAAGGGACCTTAAAGATCATCTTGTTCCAACCCCCAGCCATGGCAGGGACACCTCCCACTAGACCAGGTTGCTCCAAGCCCCGTCCAACCTGGCCTTGAACACCTCCAGGGAT
>JAVSBS010009778.1:0-11682 GCA_033124195.1 Coracias cyanogaster | reverse complement strand
TAGCAGGATTGTTTGAAAGAAGACTTCAGAGGGGATGTTGCTGAGTTCAGCATTGGCCTGTGTGATCAGGCAACTGATGGCAGCATAAAATGATGAAGGCTGAACCAGCACAACAAAAGTTCAAGAAAAAAATAATGTAAAAAAAATAATTTGTTTAGAAAAGAATGTCCTAGCATAGCTCAGGACACCCAACCAGCCAAAGGCATATAAAAAAAAAAAGTAGGGACTAAAGCATATCAACAGCAAACTCTTGGAGCAATAACTTTGAAAAATGCTGAGTACTATCAGGTGGTCAGGGACAAAAGGTCAACTTGAGTCAACCACCTCTGACCATCTTAACCATAGCACAGATCTCTATACTTGATACTCACAAAGAATAATATATAAATGTATAACGTCATAAATGGTAGAGGGGATTTATAGGCAAAAGGATAAAGAATGTCATAATTTTTGGCAAAAATACAGAATAGTGTCTGACAGGTACCTGTGAACTTTGATCCATTTTTTGCTTTTCTGTCACTAGCACATCAGTGCAGAATCTTTACGAAACTAATACTGTTAACATGCTGAGATCCATTGTATCAAGACCCTTGTTGCTAAACCATGCAAAGCAGCCACACTGAACAGTAGAGTCAAAAGAATCAAAGCACACTGACCTGCAAACCTCAGAACTATAGCCGCTGAGACCAACTTTACAGGATGTTCTGGAATGGTGCTGCATGTTAGCAAGGTCATTACAATGAAGCAGCAGACTAAGGGACTTGTCACCATTTTTGACCATTACTAGTTCCCATTCTCTTCTCAGTACACAGTACAGGCCTGGTGGTGCTCAATCATGGGAAGACTCTGGCATAACTTGACAGTTTTAAGAACATTAGCCAGATCTGCCTTAAGTCATTGGCAATGTTAATTTTGAACTACATTCTGAATTGTCACTTTCAGCATGAAATAGGGAAATGAAATCAGTAACAGCTTTTGCATGAGCGTCAAAGTACAAAAAACCCCACCCCCAAAATCAAAAGCTTCATGTAACACAGGATATAGTTTTGCAGCTCCCAAAAAACAAAAACAGAATTCTTGCATTAAAGGACTTAGGAGCATCCTCACACACCCCTGGTGCCACAAAAGTCCAAGTCTTTTCCAAAAATTAATACAGACGACAGTATTAGCTTTTAAGAGGATCAAGGTGCATGTCTAATACGTTGTGAAGTGTAAGGGAGAACACCAGTAGTTGCAGTATCTCTCAAGGAATTTACTAAGCCAGGTGAGGGGAAATGAGGCTGGAAACTAGGGTCAGAAGTAAGGTTATCCACTATTACTCTTCTGCCAAACAAGGAATTGTTCACTGCAAGTACAATGGACTTTAAATGCAAATACAGGGCGGTGGGGGGGAGGAGGGGAAAGGGGAATGAAAAAAATACAGTATCACCAGTTAGCCAATACAAAAGGGGTAAGGTGTCATTTCCTTTGCCAAGACAAAAATGTGACAACACCAATTTATTTTCAAATAGGAGTGGAGCAGGGGACTGTCAGCCAGCTATGGCTCAGATTTGAGAATTTTAAATCCCCCAAACCCCACAATATTAGTATTAATTAAATCCTCATATTTCTCTTAATGAATTAACATTTTAAAACATCATTTATTTAATTCTTAAATCTATTCATTAGAACAAAGTGAAGGGCTGGAAGGAATCAGGGAAATACAAAATGGATCCTAGATCCAAGAAGCGTGAGATACTGTCAGCCACATGCAATCAAAGTTTCGATGCTTAAATGCTTTTCAAGTTTCTCAGCTTCTGGTTATCTGCTCTCTCCAATAATGGCAATATGTAAATTCTAGAAGGCTGCTGAGCTGAAAAAAAAAATAAATAACCCTCAAATTTTTTTTTGTTCTTGATACTTGGAGATTAAGCTGTTTAAAATTACCAGGCCTCAAGTATGTAAGCTGCCATAAAACAGAGCTTCAAATATGATCCAGTAGGAACACTGCAGTAGCAATTCATTCACTTGCTCCTATTCCCCTTCCAAATCTTCCAGCCCTTAGGATCTTCCCCCCTTGGGAGGGAGGAAGGCATCTTGCAATTATTCAACCATGGAAGAGTTACTAAGCTCTCCACTGACATAACAAAATATTGACAAGAGCAGTTAAAACATAATGAGCCAAAAAACCACAGTGGAACAAACAGAAGATGTTCTTTGCAGACACGCTGAAACAAACAAAAACATTTTTACTTAAGTTTTCAAAAATTTGTGTCCTATTGTCTTCAAAACAGGAATGTTTTACCAACATATTGATATGAAATACACTGCCTTCACCACAAAAATCTTTAGGTGATCATATCCAGAGCTTCAACAGTAATGCATGCATCACAACCACATCTTCCTTCACCACAACAGCTGTTACAAATACACTTTAAGACTCAGCTATCCTGTGGCCTGTGGCTGTTTCTTCACATCAGAATTGATTCTCACATGCAAGGAACCACAGCATGCTACCACATAAATTAGATTACACACACAAAGTATAAAAGTAATGTTTACAATCAAACTAACCTTAGGTACAGTACATAATCCAAAATCCCCATGAGTCACAGACAATCTTTCAGGCAAAACAGAAACTAGAGAGAAAGAGGGAAAAAGCCACAACTAAGTTTTTGATGAGAGCACCATGTCATACAAATTGTAAATGGGTGAATTACATTACATGTCAGTGGATTGCTTGCTAGAAAACCAGCATTTTAATATACTCAGGTAGCTAACCCCAGACTGGACAACCCCTTTTCACCAGAAGAAGAAATATTACAGTACCCAAATGTACCACCAGTTACAAAACAAGATTAGTAAGGAATAATATTCTAGTTATTGTGAGGTATTGAGTAGTATTACTGGGAAAAAAACCAAAAAACAAAAAAAAACAACCACGCAACAAAACTCTAAGTACTTGCCCAGAATCATTAGTATCTAGAAAACTAAACCACTTCAAGGTCAAACTACTTCCCAAGCATGGCTCACAGCTGCAACATGCTAGTTAAATGTCCATTAAGAAGGGAGCAAAACCATACCATTTTACTAATATCAGTCTGCATTTCAAGCCATGGCTACATTTCAAATTTGCACAGATATCTCATAGTCATCAGTCCACACTTTCAGCATTTACTGTTTGTGGTTCGCAGCAAACCAAAAATTTAAGACTTCATGTTGTTCTGAAGATGGACCAGGATCAGCAAGCTGATGATAAATCTGCTTCTCGGGAACTACTTGGTGCCCTTTAAGGGTCTAATCCTCACTGGTGCTAAGTAAATTCCAGAGTGCACTGAAGAGCAAAGGCATTACTATTATGTGAACACTGCTCACCAATCTAACAGTGCAATGCTCTGCAGAAGTGTAAGAATATCGATAAATGTATTTTTTTCAGACAACTGGCATGTCTAGGCTAAGAAGGCAGAAACAGGGAAGTAATTTGTATTTATGCTCTGATTACCAACAAATGCACACTGTTGACCACAGAGGCAAATGCCACACATATCTGTATATGCTCCTTTTCTCTTAAAAAGGAGTGTTGAAGGTTGTTTTATCATGGTAAGGTTAAAGTCTTAAACATTGCTTGTTTAGTACACACCTTAGTTATATCAACTTTCCAGGAAAGAACTGGAAATAACATTCATTGCAGCAGTTTGGTTTGCTTTCTGTAACTGGAAACAATGTTCTACTTTCAAGCAGCATTTCATGCAAACTGGAAATAAAATAGAAACCAAAAATGAGAACATTTCCCTTCAACCTCCCCTTGGTTTGCATGCCAGTTTCAGTCATTTTCACAACATAGGGTAGTATAAAAGCTGAAAAACAAAACTGCACAGGTGTTCTTAGGATCATTAAACACATTCTGAAGGTGTTCCCTGCCATAAACAATCCAATATTTGTGTTTGTAGATTCCAAGGCCTTTACATTTAATGAAGCATTTCTAAGCTTATGTTCTACGTAAACTTTGTGGTGAGACCAAATGAAATAACCCCTAAAATAACTTCAAATTATTTTATTTTATGCAGTGTTTAGGAGGCCAAAGTTAAAGCATTAAAAATCTGCAGTTGAATATACATGTCATTAACTTGGATTGAGTGAAAATAAAACAACTTAAATGTGAAGAGTACTTATAACTAGCCTCAAGAAACACAGGTTTTGGTCTTTTAAGATTAGCTTGAAATAAAGGTCTTGCTTACCAAATTCTGGATGCCTCTTGAATGTGGGGCTACAGAATTCAGAACACACAGTGGTATCACACCAAGAACATTCTTAAGAAGCGTGAAAACTGCTGTCATAGGCTTGGTATCAAGTTCCCCACAGACTTTTAACAGGTGTTATCATATTGGGCACCTTTTAAGATTAGGCTTGCTGCCAGCAATTTCAGCAAGAGTGCGTTTTAGCACAGTATTTATGAGCAAAGGCTCATCGCAACAGAACTGTAACCTATAAATTTTATTGATACTTTGCAAATCAAGAAGCACAATGATTATATGATACATCGCATGTACACTTCATTCTAATCGAAACAAAACTATACACAACATTGATTTCAGGGGGTATTTCATTTCCAAAAATATGCTAACATGGCACAGAAAAGCATTTTGTCCTCAAAACTTAATTCCTTATGTCTTATGCAATCATATTGCTGCTTTTAAAAGTTAGAAGAATGCAGAGATGAAAATCAGATAAAAATCTAAGACTATAAACCTCAATGCTTTCAGGGTAGTGCTGTCAAGATTTGGACAGCAGTGGAAGTTATGGCCACTAATACTTTTTAAACTTATCTTAGAAATCTATGTTGGCTTTCTTAATTTTTGAGTCCAATGAAGCATTGAAAGAAAACCAAACATCTCAACAGTTATATTGCAGTGATTTGCCAGAAAACACGCTTCCAGCTGCAGATTTCAGCAGCTCTACCACCCTTCAACATGACAACACTTAACAAGTACAGAATGTATTTATTGGCAGAAGGACTGAAGATAAATAGTTCATCTACAGGCAAACCATGACTTAGTTCAGGTGCCAAAAAACACTATTACCACCCTCCTCCCACTTAATTCTCTAGATAAAGCACCTCCATATTTCTTTTGGGATAAATTCAAATTAACCAGGATTGTGCAATAGCTGACTGACTTTTGTGGAAGGAAATTCCACATTAAGATTTTGAATCAAGAGATAAATTCAATAAGAGAAATGGGAATTTCAGTGAAATCTTCATCTCCACTCCAGAACCACATGGACCACTCCAAATGCAGGCCTTTCATTTCATTTATCATCAGACAAAAGGTTGAAGAACTTCTGAAACACAAGCTGCAAGTTTCATTAAGTGTACATAAGAAAACCAACTGTAAAGCTTTTGGATAAACACCTCCGAAAAAAAAATAATTTTACAGAGAGGACTAGCCAGAGAGAAGCATTTCAGTGACTAGGACCACGCATTATCTCTTACGAGGTTTTCAATATCCTGAAGGTGACAGAGAGAGCTATTTACTGTACGTTCATCTATGCCTCGAGATGCTTTATTCCAGACAGCATACCAAGGCCACCTGGAAGGAAGAGTTCTTTGTATCCATCATCTGTGCTGCTCAATGTATCTATGACTTTTTCTATACCTTACAGAATACCCTTTCCAATTTGACTTCCATGGCATACATGCTCTACCACCAGTTGGAAAGGTAACCTAGCTCATAGCTTCACTGTTTACTACATCTCAGACTACTTTGTATACACAAAAGCAGCTTTACCAACTGTCAATTTATAATTTTGGGGATTGGAGATTAACAGTGTTGTTATACGATGCGACACTGAAGCTGACCTGTAGCCTTGGCAGGTTACCTGCTTGTGACTCAGCTGCCCTAGTCAATCACTCCACTATGCACCATATACCCACAATGAGCCAGATGCACCTGAATTAAAGGGTGTCTTAGCACTTCAGTTAAGTTCCCCCAGAATCCAGCTCAGGATATGCACCCAAACAGCTCTGTGTCAAACTGTACAGTCTATCAAAACCAACTGAGCAGCAGCAACGTAACTTAAAAGTGACTATGGGATCAGTTTGTTCAAAACTGTATAGCATCTGCATTGCTGGGGGTACTCTAGGTTCCCATTATCTGGGCAAATAAGAAATAACTTATTTTGCAGCCATAAAAAAAACAATAGAAGCGTAAGCAGAAGGCAGTGCAACAACTCATATCAGTGTCATGTTAACTTTTGTTAAGAATCCAGGAGAACCAACTTGTCAAAGCTTTTTATTCAACCTATACCTTTTTGCTGATACCAAACTTACCTTCCTGTTCAACAGACAGAATGAGCTCTTGTTTTCCCACAGTCACTCCAGTATCAAAGGTAAAAATTCACAAGTAGCCTCCCTCTTTCATGTTTTCTGCTTCTCTCCAGGGAGAATCCATAGCTCATACGCATATTTTTTTCTTCAAAGGAAACAGAAGTGACAACCTTTGCCAATATCATTGTAGATGCTAAATTGACTACAGCCTTGTTGGTCCCTCTGCTGTGGCCAGTTTGCAGCACTAGCACCAAAGTTTTATTTGCAAGCGGAAAAAATCCACTCTTCATTTCACAGTCTAGATGTTAACTCGGCAAACGGAAGAAACTTAGTTCAGTAAAAGATTGAATACCCTACATAACACAAGACTCATAGTTCCCACAGATTCCTGACTGCTTGCTACTGCAAGTGACATAGAACACCTCCTACCTATGCAAAGTAGAAACAAGCTACAGTTAAGAAAGTGCAGATCACTTATTTGCGTAAGCTGATCCAAAGGAAAAAAGATAATCGTAGAGAAACAAATAATTTTACTGAGTCGTTTTATAACCAAAACTAAAGAGAGAACATGCTAGTTCTATTCCTTGTTTGCTGTGTTCTCCCATCCCTTTTTGCCAAGTACAAGCACAGAAACTATTCCAGGCAACTGAAACTTACAAAGATCGGTGACACAAAAAGATAGGAAATGCAGTTCTTGGGAAACTCTTGACACTAGACATGTTTTTTCTCATCTGCTAGAAAAGCCTTCACAGAACCGTATCTTACCCAAGATTCATTCCATATTGCTGGCGCATTATCAAATGAAAGACCACAACTGCACATATGTGACCTTACTGTACTACAATTCTCCTAATTAACTGACATCCTTCAATTTTGCTACCATTTCAATAATAGGTAAAATAGTGTCATTCATTTTATGTATTCCTTGTTTTCTTACTCTCTCTGACACTCTATATTTTGTCCCTAAACTGGAAAGTTTTGTTTTGTTGTAAAGCAAAGAATCACAAAATCACTCAGTATTGCATTTTTTCAACTGTCTTTTGTGTAAGCTTACTGAGGTCAAGATTGTCTTAAAAAAATACATGCCGTGAAACAAAGAAAAGATTAATCTGTAAGAAAACTATGATTAACAAAAGTAAGTGGAAAAATTAATCATCTAAGACTGCAAACTTGGCATGTTTACATACGTAACAGCAAAGTGAAAGCAAATCATTTTAGCACAGTCACAAAATATGCATGTGGAACAGACAAAATAATTTCTATTCTCTTTCCCATTCTCTACAGAAGACAAAATAATGGAGGTAACTCACACACTACCCAGATGATCATTGTTCTAGATTTATGAACTAAGATACCAATGGTAAACTATAGCAAGTAAAAAATCCCAACCTTATTCCTTATCAAATGCTGAATACGTAGCCAATCTAAGTATCCAGTCTTTTTGGTTACAAGGAATTCTAAAAAAATATCTGTCGTTCTTCACCACAAATTTAACCATCTATAGAAGCAAAATTCAAAATAATAGTTCCCAAGGCAACCATAATTCACTCAACCACCACTCCCTTCCCATTACTGTACACTGTTAAGTAAGCACTCCCTATGTGATGCACTGTACATACAACTGTGTGCAGCATATCAGAGGAATGGGCAAGATGCGCAAATTAGAAACTCATGTGTTTGAAGTAAGTTATCAAATGATATGGACACAAGTTTTATACTACACAGTTACAGTTTTGGGTCAGGTTTTTTTTTTTTTTCTTCTATGGGAAGAAAGATTAAGCTCATGTCATTATTGCAATGTTTGTAACAGATGTGCTAGCTGTTTTCTTTTTAAGAATAGGTGGAGAAAAAAAAAGAAACCAACTGCTTGCCCACATACCAGTTATGAGCAGGTCCTTCTTCCCTTGGCAAGTTCTGAGTAATTTAAGCTTCCATTATAATTTTAAAAGGAAAACCAACAGCAAAAAACCTTACTTGTCAACAAGTTGGTAACTACATAATAATAAAACAAGAACCTGATTTATTTTTTTAGAATGTACTGTTTTAAATAATCCTAGCAATACCTTTATTGCAGTGTTATTTCAAATAGCATCCTTTGCTACTTGGACCACTGTGTGCATTAGATCAGCAGTATTACTTTCCTTATACTCCAATTCCCTGTGCGTATTAAACCGGCACTGCTGCTAAAGCTCCCCTGTCCTCTTTTGGCATCTGCCTATTCATTTCCAAACATTCCTCCTTGTGCTAGCACACACTTGCTGCAAGGGTAGCCCAGATGAGGGAACCCAAGTGGTTAAAACTAGCCATCCAAACCAAAATGTGGGCTGTCAAAGCCCTGCTTTTTCCACATTGCTGATGCAGAAAGAAAACTACTTCACAAAGCAGTGAGCAAATTCTTGTTGGTCAGTGTGCTCAAAGGCTATGAGTACCAGAACACCACCAAGGAATCGCACCACAGCCAACAATCCAGATGGATCAAGGGGCTGGGGAAACCCAGGAACCTCCCTCCCAGCTTGGCATTTATATTCCCTGCACAGAAAGAATGGGGAAGGGTACAACCAACTCTTTCAGTGGTGGCAGAACACTAGACTACTTCAGGCCATTTTGTGTAGATTCACTCCAAACTAAAACAAAAGTGAAGCTAGTGTTAATGCAGATCAGTCTTTAACTGTGGTCTAGGTGTAGCTGCTTAAGCACTTACAAAGTGAAAGGGAAAACACCAAATAGGAAGAAATTGCCAGGCAAGAGTAGAACCATCTTCCTCACCAGTGAAACAGCAACAAGCACTCATGGGATTATAGCAGTGCACAGCCACATCTCCCAAATAAATGGGAGAGGAACACTTGACACACAAGTTGTAAGAGTTAGAGCCACTAATCTACATCCAGATCTGGAACATGAGAAACCTGAATCTCTCACATCACTTTGCTATGCACCCTCATCATGGATCAAGGGATTATTCCAGCAGTCTTATTACTTCTCATGCAAGGAAAACTTTCGTGTTTTCTAATGTTGTCAAGTGAGCAAGCCTAGTCACAGGCTGTACTGAAAGCCACATGCCGCTTACTGGTTTTCTAAGCAACTGAGGAAATCAAGCTACTTAAATTTAAGGCTTGGTAAAACACAAACCCTTGAATCAAGACTTCAAGAAATGTTTTCCAGTTCTCATTAGGAGGTCCTGCAGCTAAGAATAAATAAACCAAACCACCATGACTTTATCCCCTAGGCATCTGTTACAAATCCCACCGTTGTAGTATATGAATTCTGTAGGAATTCTGTGCTTCTAACAGCATGTGAAATAAGAAAGCACTACCTCTGTAGCACAGGAGTACAAGCAGACTAACTTACAGGTAAGGAAGCACAGTTTGTTGCTGAATCAGAAATCAAAACATACACCCCGAATCTACATTTCTTCTCCCTCCTCCAAAATATTTTTCAAACAATGGTAAGAGAAAAGAATCTAAGGGGCTTCAACTGCTTTTCAAAAACTAAAAGATATCCCAACGATTAACAATGTCTCCAAGGCTGAAATCTGACAGCACTCTTCATCGCCACATTTCAAATTTATCTGTGGTTAGCAGATGCTCAATCTGAAACTAGCTAAAGCTTTTTGAGAATTCTAGCTGAACTCATTCAGAACATTCAATTACAAACTGTCTGAGCTTGGACATCGCAGAAGTGTAAGCAATCCAAACAACAACAGATTGTTCAGATTATATACCAAAAACTATCAACCTTACATAACACTTTTGAAACATACTACATTACAAAAAGCATGAAGTACCTTATTAACACATTAGAGAAGCTGGGCTGTTTTCTAACATACTCTTCCAAGCTAGCCTTTGGCCACGAGTGCTTGACCTACCAAGCGATACAGCCATACATCTCTCTCTAGGTTGATACAAGCCTGTACCAGGCATGTAACCAAGTTACCGCTTGCTGATGCATATGTAAAGTGGACAAAAAAGTCTAATGCGTTTCATTTTACAAAAGGATTCCCTGACAAAAGAAATATTCTCAGCTGATAACCCACTATACTTCTTGCTGCCAAAACAATATTGTTAATAAGCTAACCACACACACAAGGCACTGCATTACTGCCAGCTTTATGTAAACATTGCAAAGAATATCCCAAATTATTTTTCCATATTCAGTATTTTCTACAATAACTAGTATATTCCAAGCAACTGTTCAAAAGAATGAACCTAGTGAAAGGTCATTTAAATACGTTCTTTCTTCACTTGAAGCCTGAGAGCTTTCCCCTTTTTCAGACTATGGACTTTCCTTCTCTACAGACCAGTGGACAATTTTACACGCTCTCAATGCCACAGTGCTTTCTAGAATACAAGACTTCCATATCAGATGTTATGTAATTAGTACATGATGTGCTTCAAAGTCAAGGCCAAAACCAATTAATAACACATTCTGACCGACAATATACCTCACAATGAGCAAAGACGATTAATAGAGAAGCTGAGACTGTCTCAAAAGATGATCCAGCTGAATTCACTTTGAACTTGGAAGCTGTCCATGACCGTGCAGCAGTACGCTGAAGGCATAGGTTCGACCTCGCACGTGGGTGAGTTAAGGAAGTGTGGAATACACCTCACGACGTTTTCACCGCACCCCTCTCTGCAGGGCAGAGCCCGAGCGAGCATCCCCGCAGACAAAGGCAGTACTCCTGTTCTCAGCCCGGATCAAGTCCAGCGCGGCCCCAGCAGATCCTCAGTGGACAGCCCGGTCTCCTCCGTCGGCCTACGCCGGCAAATTTGGCGAGAAGAGCGTTCGCAGGCCTAAGCTAGCCGCCACCACGTCCCCCCCCACCGCCACAGCAAGAGGCCCAGGACCGCCCAGTGCAGTGTCCCGTGGGCCACCGGAGCCGGGCCCCGCCGACTCCAGGCCCAGCGACGCGAGCCCCAGCGGCCGCGACCGTTGGCATCCAACGACGCCGGGAACAGCCACCTCCCCATCGCAGCCATTACCCCGGCGCGCTCCCCGGGGCCTCACCTCATCGGTGGGTGGCGTGGGGGCGGCCGGGAGCCGCCAGGCTCAGTCAGCGGCCGCCACCGTATTTCGAAAGATCCGCCATTTTCACCCCGTCACCGCCGTCCCCCGCGGACATGATGGCCGGCGCCGCTCACCGACGGACGCGTTCTGCGGGATCGCGATCCGCCACGCTGGCCCACGGGCGCGCAGCGCAGTTCACCGCCACGCAGGCTTCAAGACTCGGTCCGCGTTGTTTCACGTGGAACGAATGCCGCGATCGTTGTCCTCACGTGACGGTGAGCAAACTTCGGTGCCCCAGATCGGCCCGTGCAGCGCTCGCCGCCGAAGAGATGCGGCTACAGGACGGTCAAGCGCGAGTTGCAACGTTGACC
>JAVSBS010009777.1:154657-179048 GCA_033124195.1 Coracias cyanogaster | reverse complement strand
TAAAAGTGACTTTTATTATGCTTAACATAAAAACTTGACAGTAATCTAAAAATAATAATAATATTACTATTATTATTATTAGTAGGAGTAGTAGTAGTAGTAGTAGTATTATATAATTTATTATTATCAGTTTTGCCATAAATTTGAACTTTAACAATAATGATAACAATTATTATAATGTTTTGGATGAGATCAACCGTCATTCTTGTACATAAGGCAAAGCCAGGCACCTTCAATCTGCGAATGCTTCAGACTTCCTGCTCACATTTGACTCTGTTTCTCATGTTCATCATTCATGTACAGAATGTGGTCTAAAGCTGAGAGTGGCAGGAAGATCTGGAAGTTACTAGACTAATTTAGAGCATTAGTTGGTTATACACTATTCCTCTCTTTTGACTAAAAATTTATAACATTTCAGTAACAGGAGTATGAAACCAACACATAGACCCAGACCTGAATTACACTATGAAGCTATTTTGGCTGAGGAATGCCAACACAGAGGACTTTAATGCTACTGCTGTAATGAATATGTAGATTCCCTTAAGTACTAACCTGTTTTTTACAGACTGGGAAAAGTAAGTAAAAACAGATTTACTGATGACAGAAGTTACATGATGAGCAAGTTCACAACTTACATCCAAACTACCCTTGACTGCAATAATGAGGGAAAAAAAACCCCCAGACTTAATGACAAAAACATGGATCAGAATCTAGATGTCTTCATTACTTTTCTTGAACTCCAAAAATTAAAAAAGCCTATAATAAATAACACCACCCTCTTCCCCCCTATTAATATGAGATTCATTATTCTAATTCTTCTGGCATTTAAGGATGGATCATCGCAAATTTCTGAATGGTTAGCCCCAAATTTACATGGTACATTACAATAGGTCTTTCTTTTTTCTCTCCCCTGTGTAGCTACGAACTTTTCTCTTTTTCCTGTTCGTTAACTTATGCTGGGAAGACAATATGTCAAGTGAAGATTTGCAAAAGTTTGCCTGTAAAAAGATCTTTCTTTTTCCTGGCTGACTGGGATGAGAAGTAAGTTTTGGTCTGTGTTTGATAATATGCTTGTCAGACAGATTTTACACATTGAATATCCATTAAAAAAAAAAAAAAAAAAAAGGAATACTGGAATCAAATGGAGATACAACCAAATGCCATGTTTCTGTTCTTTTTTGAGGACTTCCACCCTTTGGATCCACCTCTAGTAGGCATGCAATCCAGCGTGAGAAACATATGGTACCATTTCTTTAAGGGTTCTTTTTTTTTAGATAAGTAAGGCTGTTGTGGGATTTTTGGTTTTGGTTGCATGGTTTGGACTTTTTTTCTAATAAAATTTTTAAAAATGAGAACCTTAGTTTGAGAATGGAATTTTAGAGTAAAGGCTACCAACTGCCTGTCACCTGCCTGTCTACTTTGAGGAAAATTGCAACTGAAAAGCAAACTGCACACTTGAACAACATTCAGTTAAGGCAATGGGATGAAAAAAAAACATATTTGCAATAGATGAGAGAGAAGAAATATGCACTTTTTAATGATTTGGTGGTAATATTGTATACTTCTAGCTTCCTGAACATGACATATTTATACTTACAATCTTTGAAATTGTAGGTGTTTTACATCACTGTCTACTGTATTCTGAATCTGAAAGCAGGTTGCTTACATTATAATTAAACAATAGGTACAAGTCATCTGAAAAGGTTTTTTAAAATTACAAGTGTAATTCATAACTTCTGTTTGCCTTTATCTAAGATAGAAAACAATTTGAAGCTAGCCAAATAGAAGAAGACCTTTTTATATCTTTGGGTGGCTCTCTTGTGCATATTTTGTTTGGCTTGTCTGTTTTATCATGTAAATGCCTAGGTTGCCCCAGAGGTCTTCTGTGTTGAGCACTCTTATGATATTAGGCCATTGGCCTTTGAAACCAGCTGTATAACTTTATCTAACATCTGTGAGTAACACCTTTTCAGTGAGTAACTTCCATGTTCTTCTTAACTACTGTTGAAATTGTTCACCCACAGGGTGTCTTATTTCTGTCCACTGTTCTATTTCCTCTTTCATCTTCATAGTCATCTATTTTACTCAGTCTCATGCATTCAGGCAGGGTAACACCAGCTGGGTAAGGTCAGATATGCATTAATCAAAGTTCTTAAAAACAATACAGATAATCCTCTTCTCTGTGTATCACGTGTCACTGGAAGGGAAATTTTCATACTTTTTGGCTTGTACTTTAACTCTTGGGATGTTGAACTCTTGCCAAGGTTTCCAGGTTCTTTTCCTACTGGTCTACATCTGGTACTGGTATATATTGTGTCCTAGGGAGCACTGCTTTCTGCATTGAGGATATTGTTTTTTCATTGCTCCAGGTTCACCAGGAGTCTTAACAATTGCCTGTATTAGAAAAAGTATGTCTCTGATTTTTCATTTTGTCTCTTCACAGCATTAACAATGCTTTAAAGTTAAATATAACCCTTTATCAAACAGTTTTATGTAACACAGGCAGAGTTGTTGGCCTGTAAGTAAAAAAGAACAAGCTATCTATGGCATGTAAACGAGTTCAATTTCCCAATAATTGTTTCTACCTAGTTATGAGTGAGGAAGAGGGCATGAGGTGGGGAAGGCAGAGTTGAAAGATATAAATAAGGACACATGGTAAGACAGTTGAGAATCTCTCAATTTTATTCATGTTAATCAGAGTGAAAAATTGCTGCCTTGCTTTATTATTCAAAGAGAGAGGTATGCAAATTTTAATATCCAAATTTTTATGACTGATCATCTGAAGTTTTGACACTAATGCTAATTCGAAGGACTTCAAAATTTCAGCTCAAAACCATCTATTTTTTTTGCAGTGACTCTTCAGTGCATTCAGGGAAACTTTCCCAAAGCCAACAGAATTTTGACAGATTTGGAACTAGGAGCAAAATATTTTGCTAATTTTACTTTATAGTATTACCTTGTCTTAATTATGCTACCCATAATCCTTCTGTATTTCAGGCTACTATACTTTTTAAATACCGATTTTTATATTTACTTTCTGCTTAAGAATTACTGTGCCTTTTTAAAATGCTGAGTTGCATTGTTCTGCCAGTCTAGATTGAATATCTGAAAATCAAATTGAATCTGTATTATTTATATTTATCTTCTAGTTCGTTTTCTTACTCTCAACTTTATGCAGATGTTTTGTTTTCTTAATGTTTAGGTTGTCAATGCAGAATAATTCTTTTAGCCTTTAGCTCCTTATATTGATATTGTTTATAGAGAAAAATGTAATTAATTTCACTTTCCACTTGAAATATTTAAGTTTTCACTGAATACACGTGGAAAAAAATAGAAATGTGCTATCCACCATAAACATTCTTCAGAAAAAAAGAAAAAACAGACTTGTACATGGCTGGGTGGTTACATACATGATTTTTCCATACAGCATTAAAAATATCTTATTAGAATTGTTCTAAGTTATAATTTTAAGTAAATTCACATAATCTATATAAACTAATTGAATTAACTAAGTTTGCTATTGGTCAATACAAAGTCGAGGTGGTAGATCTGTATTTTCTCACTAACAAATGGGAATCAGTCATTGCGTTAAGACAAAATCTCTCTTTATATTGTGTCTGGCAAATACCACACCACCAAAGCACATCTGAACAAGAGAATTGTTATAATGCTGTACTCAACAAGCAACTCTCACTTTCTTCAGTAGTGTTTTCTCCTGAAGACAAAAGACAGCAAATAACTATTGGTTTACAATTCACCCTTAGAGGATGCTTGTTCTGAAATAGCCCTTCACTGATAAGGTAATTTTAAAGCAAAAGTTTGACTAAGCTTTTCCTGCCTTTGTCAGCCCTAACGCTTACGATTGAAGGGAATGATTTTTTACATGCCTCTTCTCAAGTAATATGACACAAGTTGATGGTTGGAAATACTCATCCATGTATTGAAGGGACCTGTCAGTTGCTTTTTCCTTCAGAGTGCAACTCTTTTAATTTATAGCCTGAGATCTGTGTTAAGACATATAGCAAAGTGTAGAAAGGATTTGTTTGTGGTAACAATACTCAATTTTTAAAACCTTTTTTTCCTGATTTTCTTTTAGAATCAACTTTCCTCTACGAATAAAGGCTCTTCCGAGGGAAACTATGCTGACAATAAAGCTACATGGAGTAAACAGTGCCTCTAAAAGTACAGAAGTGCTTGCTTGGACATGCTGCCCATTGTATCCAAAAGAGTAAGTTCAGTTTTGTGTGACACCTTAAGAAAAGACCATTCTTGAGTAGTATTGCAACTTGGGAGAAATATAAAAGAAATACTGATTTCAGAACCTTGCTGTAATAAGACTGAGACAGTCACTTACAGTAAACTGCTCTTGGTGTGCCAGGAAGAGTCTCATCAACAAGCTTTTCTTTCTTTCCAATACATGCTTTTTCAACTTGGGTTATATAACTGTTTAACAATTACAATAAAGTTCCCTAGGCCTGTTGAAAGGCCTTGCTGTACACTTTCCTGTAGCTTTGCAAAACCCTTCTCACCATAGCCTCCTGTTCACAGTGGCTCAGTTCTCACACCCATTCATTCTGCTAAGAGTAGGGCAGTTAGTGATGACCACAATGAGCACCTTTCCCTCTACACACCACTTCAGAAGCTTTCTCCTCTTTTTTAACTTCTTCTCTCTACACAGCACACAATGTAACAGTGGTTTAAAGACTCTTGTAGCCTTGTCTCTGCAGTGATGCATAAACAGAGATCTAAGGTAAATTTTCTGCAGTGCTCTAAATACATTCTAGTAGCACCAAGACATCTGATTTGAGAGCGAGCCTTTACAGTGATACTTTTTAATCTAGACTCCATAGCCCTGCATGCCCTCTGGGCAATAGATGGATATGTTCAAGCCCCACAGGTTTCTTCATTAGCATCCATGTCTGAGCTATAGCTCTTTCCTCATCTTGAGACATCTTCATCTACTTCTCCATATAGTGGCAATCACCATTTAAAACAAAACAGTGTGATTGCATATATTAACTTACTATGTTTGAAAGACCTTGGATTCCACTGAACTTTTAAGCTGAGAGGCTTAGAACACTAGAAAATAGATTGGACTGAAATAGAGGGAATATCTTGGCTGTGAATCTAACTTGAGATGAAGTGATGTATATTTTTTAATGAATGCGATTGGAGCAAGCATGTTGATTTTCATTAGGGAGATCTCCACTCAGACAGTTTTGAAAATTTTACTGAAAAATGGCTCCATTCTTTCATGGTAGACACAGTCAGCACAATGAAGGAGATAAAGGACTACTTTCCTTTCATCTACTGTATAAATGTAGAGACTGTTGCTGAAATGACTCTTCAAAGCAGAAATAAAAGTTGAGTTGTTGGGGAGGAATGATTTAGGAATAGCATGTTCAACACCCACTGATCTGATAGCTGTGTCATTTACAATTATAGTAATTACTAACACAAAGAAGCCTAAATGTTTTTTCCTCTTTTAGCCAACCACAACTCCACAGAATTATTCATTCACCATGATTGCAATTGGTAGTCTGGTTTAAAAATATGGATAGCCCTGGAATTCCTTCTGAAATGTTAAACTTGAAAATATCTGAACATTCTTTCTACAGCTACCTGAAAGGAGGTTGTAGAGAGGTGGATGTTGGTCTCTTCTCCCAAGTAACTAGTGATAGGATGAGAGGAAATGGCCTCAAGTTGCACCAGGAGAGGTTTACATTGGATATTAGGAAATAATTATTTACTGAAAGAGTGGTTAAGCATTGGAACAGGCTGCCCAGGGAAGTGGGGGAGTCACCATCCCTGGAGGTGTTCAAAAAACACGTAGACATGGAAATTCAGGGCGTGGTCTAGTGGTCATGGTGGTATTGGGTTGATGGTTGGACTCGATAATCTTAGAGGTCTTTTCCAACCTTAATGATTCAATGATTCACCCAGCCTGCTTTTCCTTTTCTTTGGAAAATCATGAATATTTTTTGGTAAACTGACTATCAGGGTTACCTAGTTAGAAAGTAGTAGGATTAAAACTGTTAGATGATTCTGCATAGGTAATGCTATCAGTTAGTTGAAATAATTGAGAAGTAACAATAGAAATTTGAGAGGCCTTTTCCTGCTCCAATTAAAAGTTAATAATTGTTTTTTATGACACACCGATTTTGTGGATAACATTAATAAACTGAGCAATGAATCAAATTTCATTCCCCTCGCTGCTGGAATGCAACTAAACTTCAAGACTTATTTCCATATAGTACTTCTGAACTCAAAAGTATGTACCAAGGAAAGTTTTTACCTGTAGTGTCATGCTAATGTGTCAAGAGTACCTTGTATAATTGCAAAGATTATGGTATTAGGGTCTCTGAATGAACAAACTCTGTAAATGTACATAAAGAAATTTTAAAAATCTGACCAGAACATCTTTGACAAAATATTTCTAACTTGGAAAATATCACTTTCTCAAAAGAAAACGATTCTCAGAGGTGAATTTGAGTTTTAAAAAGTCTTAACATTCTTATGTCTATGATTTAATTTATAGGTGAAAGGACAGAAATAAGCTCTTTGAAGAAGCCAGTAGCCCTGAGCTATTTGCCTCGGTCATCAAACATCTGTTTTTAAATCCTTGTCCCAGCTGGTCACTGAGTCATTCTTCTCAGAGCCAGCAAAGTTAAGGAAGGAGAGTGGCCTCTTTTTCTCTATTCAGATGTTTGGGTTTTTTTTTTAAAAAAAAAAAGAAAAAAAAGTTGTACAAAGAAAATAAATATCAAACATCTTAAAAATACAGTTCTTAATTTCTGTCCTATTATCTCTTATTCTGATTAAAAACACAATAATTCTGTTCAAGCTGGTTGTGGCTTATATTTAAAACATAAGGGGAAAAAAATGACAGTTTTGGGTTATTCCCAGATATTACTTAGGAATCTTGATCTTTGAATTGATACAGGGCAAAAGAACACTTTATTTTAAAAGACTCTGAACTAACTCCTCTGTGTAAATTTGGTACCTATTTTCTCTCCCAAAATGCTTGTTGTCATTGTATGGTCGCTTCTCTCCTTCATAGTTTAATTCTTTATGTTTAATTTGAACTGAAGATTAAGAACTGAACTTATTTTAACATATGAAATATACAGATTCCTTCGTTTCAAGAAGTGTGAAGAGTTTCTCATGCTTTTGGGCAAGACCATGTCCAAGTCCCTTGCCAGATCAAAGAGCTGTAGCTATTTTCTGAGATTCTAAAACTACAGTTCTTCTCTAAAAAAATACTAAGCAGAGTGTATGAGAAATATATTTTAAAAGCAGAAGCAAACCCCAGCTGTTTAAATGAAGTACATTACGTTTTTTTGTTTAGCATTTTTATTGCAGTTTATTCTCCATACCTTGCCAATGTTGAAACCATACAATACCTACAAATGTTCTCAATAATTTGACCTGTTCACTTTTGAGTTTTTTATGGTTTTGTTGTTAAAGAGTTGTCAGTGAACAGATGTTTAGTAAATTTAAAATTTTCTTAATTTACATTATTTCCTGAATTCTAGTAGTATTTCTCACTATTCTGATAGGTGTCTTACAGTGTGCTGATTTATAACATGACTAGCTGATGGACATACTGAGCAGCTACTATATTCTTTATCAAATGTGTGTTCGGATTACTGCTTATCAGTTTTGCATGCTTCTATACAAATTGTCTCCCTCTTTCCAAAACTGACTTCCTGCAAGTGTTCTCCAATCTTTACCTAAATGTAGTTGCTTACCATAAAATTATTGCTTATAAACTTATTTTTTAGCTCTATATTTTGGGGAAAAAATTGGGAAATAATCAGGAACGTAACTGTGAATTTGTTTTAAGTGTCTGGACTAATCTGGTAATTTTGTATTTGCTATGTTCAGCACCTTAACATTTATGGAGTTATTTAAACCATAAACTGTGAGGGTGGAGGATGTGGTCCCTATAAATGTCTTTAGCACATTCAGCATTACTTTACTGTTGAGAATTATATCTCTAATTTGAATTTTCTAGAATTCTGTAGTATTTGTAGTTATCATAAAGTAGTTATTTCACAGTATTATTTCAATGAAGATCTAAGACTGCTTGGGCCATAAGATATGAGATTTTTTTTTAATAACCTAGCAGCTTTAGATTTTCTTTGAATTTAATCTCAACTCTGAATTTTTGAGGCTTGTAATGTTAGGTTTGGGGATAATTACATTATTTTTATACTATATTTTGTCCTCATTTTCCTGCTATATCCACTCTAAACATTAATTCTACTCTAATGTTATATACATTTGGGAATGAACATGGTAATAATGATTGTAGCTGCCAACTTGTCCACCAGGTGAGCCTCCATATCCACATTTCTCATCCTTATCAAGTAGTTGACTTTAGATAGTGAGCCTAAATAAATACCAATAAGCCCTTCATAGTACATCCATATCAAGAAGTCTTTTTAGATGTAAGAGGCCTTTCAAAAAGTGTTTGCAAGCCTGTGTGCCAACTTTCCATTCCTTTACATAAGAGAAATTTGTTTGTCTCTTGGACTGAATAGTTTAGCCATCCACAGCAAACTAACATATTGTCAATCCATCATTTGGGGCAATTTAGGAGTTGTAATGTCCCCCACAAAGTCCATTGCTCTGACTTCACTGATTCTAACACCATATTTTATTTCGAATGGGTATTTCTAAATCAGAGCAAGCAAGAAAAATTTCCTTTTGCTGAGCGTGGTGAGGGAAGTTTCCCATGTGACTTCAGGACACAAGGCTGATTTTGTTAGGTTAGGGTAACTTGAGCTGTCTTTAAATAGCAGTGTCCTTTTCTGCTGTAATAAGTATGGAAGTTTATTTTCATTCCGGTAATAAACAAGAGCTAGGAATCTGTAATTCTAGGGGTTTCTATCTGCCCTGGTTTTGCATGAGCATATAAATAAATAAATGGCAGTAAACACAGAGCAGCACTTGTTTATTCACCTTCTGAGGTGCTTGATGCTGAAGTTGCTACATGGAAGCCATTGTCTATGGCTATGATCATTATACAGTCTTTCAAAGGTCAATATCCCTACCTTCACCTTACAGATGGGAAAACTGGAAGGCAGAACAGGGAGTGACCTCTCTGATCTTGTCACCAGAACCAAGTAGCAGAGAGAGGAATCTGTTCGGTAAAGGTTATGGTTACCCTGCTCATGATGCTAGCTCCTTCCTTTTCTGAATGGATCCTGCACACTCTCCTGCCTCTTTTCCTTTTTCTAAAAATAATGATGCATTTTTACTGTTTCATTCACCCTGCCAAAAGCAGACGTGATGCTGAAAGATGTTAACTGTGCAGTGCATACCATGCCCAAAAGATGGCTAGGAAAAGCTGTGCCTTGGAAACACACACAGTATTTCATGGTTGTTGATGCTTCTTCATGTCTTTTAAAAAATGCCTCCTGTGTTTACAGACTAGCCTTAGTCCAAAGAGTGACTTACTGACGGATGATACACAAGTTGCTCGCTTACTTGTAAATGTATAAATTAAGCTACTCTATATACAAGGTATAAATCTGTCTAGTTTTTAAAACAAAGTCATTTTTTCCTAGGAGATATCATCTCCATACTGTCAAAGTGGTTCAATGTCTTTGGTCCTGTCATCTGCTTTAATGTGAAGTTTTCTAAGCCTAGCAAAGAAATATTGCTTTACTTGCTATTTCTCCAGTTGAGGAGTCTGAGAAGCCCACCTGCCAATTCTTCCTGATCTTCCTGGACAGTCTTCTTTTTGTACACCCACTTCTGTACTGGGTGCAAATGAGTTGAAATAATGGGCTCAGGACATGTCTAAATTAAACACATCTATAGTGCTTCTGAGATCTTTGCTACTTCTTGTATTTCTCTATGCACGTTTCCTAGGAAAATAATCCACTGTATGGATTCTTTTTTAAAGCCCCCTATAGTTTTAGAGTGCAATATGAAAGTGATTAGCAGTAATGAGAGCTCAAAAGGGTAATTTAGTCTTCATGTTCATTCGGTTCTCAGCTACTCCTTTCCCTTCTAATAAAAGTGCCAATTACTTCAAATTCTGGTGTAACCCCATGTCAGCAAAGGAGTGTTTGAAGAGATGCAACTCATTTATTAAATGTCATCTAAGTACACATCAGAGAAAAACAAGTTTGAATCACCATTGATCACTTTCCCATTCACATTGGTGACCTAAATGGGAAAGCTTTCATATCACACAACTGCTTTCCCCCAATCTTTTTCACATCACAGCTCCCTTTTCTGTCTCCATTCCCCTGCAAATGAACCAACAGCTGCAAAAGGAACTTCAGAAAATGGTTCTGTCTTTAATCCTCCCAATAAAATGTTTGCACTAACAACATGAGTGGCTTGAGAGGTGAAAAAGAGAAATTAGCCCTGAATTAGGTTTATGCTGAGTGCTAACTATATAAATGTTGTAGTATTTGCTTGTTTCTTCTTCAGATGACTTTGCAACAATTTTTTTCAGTTTGCAATTCAACATGTACTTCCTTACAGCAATGTTGCAAATGTGGGGATCAAATAGTCCATTCAGGTTCTGCCCATCTCAGGGAAAAGCAGTGCACTCAGAGCTCATCGACCTGGCTGACTGTTTCTGTGACAATGGGGAGAAAATAATCCAGCTCATTCTCTCGATTGTTTTGACTGAGCAGTGCTTGGAGTGATTGTAATAAAAACTATTTGTCAGTAAAAGTAGGGATGTTGAATATAATAAAATTTCTGACCTCAGTAACCAGTAAGATGTGGGCAAATTAAATAGTAAGTCTAGTGTACTATATCTTCCTATATTCAAGTACTACATTCTTAATTTGAGTGGATTGGTTATGATTAAAATTTACACCTGAACTTTCTGATTTTATTCAAGTTATCCAGACTGAATTGTGTTGACCTGCCAAATCGTGCTAGTTTTCTTATCTCCAGACCACATGCCTTCCTGTTTCTGATAAAACTTGCTTGTACATGTAGTGCTCAGACTGACTGGTACTTCATAACCTTTAATCTGTCCAAAAAACACATGCTGCACATGTGGTACAAACTATCCCACTCTAACTCCTTTCAGCTCTTTGGAGACTCATATCATTCTCCTTCTTTCCTACCATCTACCCATAAAATCAGCAAGAATCCTTAATGGTTGCAGTTGGTTGCCTTGAGCTGCTGCTTTTTGTGGAATAAATGTATACTGCCTTCTACTTTGTGTTGACACTTCACAGTCTCTAACATATGTCCTCAAAATTAGATCTTGAGATAGAAATATGGTATTATCCTTATTTTACACCTAGCTTACATGGCAACCCCTGTCAGACAAGAAGTCAGTGTTAAAGAGCAGAGCTGACCTAGAATCCTGGCATCAAAATTTGTGTCATAATCCCTGCAACTGCACAGATACCACTATAGCAGTGAGGCCATCAGTATGCAACCTCTACTGATCTAGGCCAGATTTGTACTAGCCGCATAAAGAGAGAAGGTTTGTTCTCCTTTTGCTTGTCTTTTAAGCTGTACAGTTCCGTATTCTTTGATGTAAATTCAATAAACCCTGTTTACCTTGTCCCCACTACCAGTGCACTATTTCTGTGTGTATTGCAGGCAGCTCATTCACGGAACTGTGCTGCTTAGGATGACATTGTTCAACATGCTTACCACAACAATGGTTACCCCAGGCATCTGCAGTACTGATACACCAACCTCGGTAATACTACAGGTAAGAAAATGAGAAAGCAAAGAAAGGATTGTTTTCTAATGAAGTGCAAAAAAAAAGCATTGTTCTCACAGCTTGTCAAGGCCACATAAATTAAAAATCTTTTTCCATTATAGCTGCTGAAACAGAGCATGTTAATAGTGATGGGTGGAAATCAGTAATTCTGCACAGTGGCAAATATATATGATACTTTCCGTATCAAATGCCACCTCTGAGGGCTAGAAAAGGTTTCTGTAGGGTTATTTTTGTTGTTAAAATCTTGGTTCCAAAAATACTTTTGACACAAATTAATGACTCGGTACCTGACTTACAGCTGCCTTTTCAAATCTGAACCTTTGTGCTGAGTACTATTGAACTGCATGACATTATAAATGTAACATACAGCTAGCAATTAGACTGAGTAGCATAAAGGATTTGTAAAGGAAGTGGCTACAAGCAGTTGTCAATAGGCATCAGTATAGCTCTCCCTTGCTGACTACATGCTGAGCACCCACTCACTTTAGGCAGAATGGTGCTCTCAGTATTGAAATGCATTACGTCTGCGTGGTAATTTTGTCACCTTTCCAGGTTAAATTAGAAACAGAATGCTTCAAGAGGAAAGCTAATTGTTTTCTGTATCAAAAAGCTGAATGACTATTAGCAAATGACATGTAAAAGCAGATAATACAGATAAATGAGGCTGGCCTAAAACCAGCCAATTTTTAATAGACAAGCAAATGGGGATTTTCTAATCTGAGGAGTTAGGTCGAAGACAATGCCGTAAAATAGCTCCCCCTATTAATAATAAAGAGAAGTTGAGACAATAAATGTCTATTAATTTATAATCTCTCTCTGCTGAAAGAAATGAAACAGGAGAATCTCTCATTCCCCCAACCTTGTTTTCAGTTATTCCCATGCATGTGACAGTATCATGATTTGTGAACTTGCTGGAAATAAAGATAGCTTTTCTGATGTGACTAGCAAGACACATTTTGTAGGGACTAACTTTGTTAAACTTTAGATGAGTGATGCATATGAAATACATGTATTTAAAAAATAGATACAGATCACAGATTATGGTGTGTGTTAATAAACCAAAATGTGATGTGTAAATTGAGCTGAATTTTGAAGAACCACCTGAATTTTCAGCTAAGACTATACCCAGATAATAAAGCACTCAGATTATCAATTTTGGTTGAATGTTTCATTTCTCTATATCATTAGAACATCCTAAGTTTCTGACACACATACATAAGTGTAAAGACTGAAAAATTGGTAGATAGCATACAATGGATATGAAATTGAACATTTAGAAGTGAAATCAGGAATCTGATTTCTATCTATTACACTGGAAAACTACACATTAGAATTATCCCTACTTAAAAAACAAAACAAAAACAAGCAAAAAACCCCCACCAAAACAAAGCCATGGAAAAAAAAAACCCTACATTAATGGAAGGTTTTCATTAAAGAACCATCTCATTAAAAAACAGGAAAGGAGGAAAACATGAAAAAATTACTTCAGCTTTGAGTTCATCTAGTTCTAATAAAGCTGAAATACAGTGGATTAAATTCTCCCACAAAAATGAGTGACAAAGCTCCCACTGATTTTCATGGGCTGAGTTTACCACCAACATATATAAGTAATGTATTACATACAGTGAACATCCTCAAATAATTATTCCCTCTCTTTTCTCTCATATTTTGTATGCTTCCTGTACAAATCAAATATAACATTTACTGACAGCTGTATCTGAGAATACATATAGCTAAAAGGATGCCTTTTCTTTCTTTTTTTTTTTAAATAAAGATTGACTTTCCAGAAACTAATTTGAAGTTCATTAAACCTGAACCAGAAGAAAGAAGAGATGAGCTTGAAGAGCCAACCAAAGACTGCCTGAAGCAAATTGCAAGACTTTCACAGATAAATTCTCTCTTGCTGTAAGTTGTACTTTCTGTACTTAGCGATCACAATTAAATGTAACCAATTCTTTAAAAACAAAATTTTCCTCTGAAGGAGCCTAGCTTGATTGATTTGAGAAGTAACACCTCTAAATGAGAGAACAGATCACATCAAAGCCTAAATAAGCCCTTGGAGGTGGGTGTGTATTTTACTAGTTTAGAAAAGGATTGTTATTCCCTTTCTATTACTATATCTTTTAATGTCTTAGAAGCATCAAACTATTTGTGGCTCAAAACATAATCTTTTTCAGGTGATGCAATAAGTCTGTGTCAGTATTATCCAGATAACCTTTGGGTTCTGTGAAAATCAGCCTCCTTTATTAACAAGGTACTCAGACTTCAGATATAGTAGTTAATGGCACATGATCATTAAAGCAATCTGTGTCAAGTTATAAGCAAAGGAAGAAGTATAGCAAATTTGGCTTTCACAGAAGATGGATAAAGACAGTGAAATGAAACACACCATATATGCTAGGATTATGTACTGTATAAAATAATATCAGATATAATCAGAGTGGAATTAGGAACACAGGTGCTTACAAAGAGCCATTATACCAATCACAGTTAATTATGTGAAGTAAACCTCCATCAAAGGCCAAGAGATGCATTAGTTGTACAATAACTAAATAACATCAGGTCAGTTCAGACCCTCTGTTAAGATTTTTCTGTGCTCATTCCTATGTTGATTGCTTGGGGTTTTTTAAATAAATTTCTTTTTAAAAAAGATAAGATACAACCTTCCTGATGTTGTGCAATGTTTACTTCAACTTTTGAAAACATAGGATAAAATGTAAAATTATTTATATTAACCATGTTATGGTTCTTTTAAATTTTATTTTTAACTATGAATAGGAGGTCATTATTTTATTGTGAATAGCCACTGTGCCAGGGCAATGGCAAGGTGTCAGAACAATTTCAACCTGCCAAATGTGCTCCAGAAATGATTTGGGGAACTTCAAGCCAATGCATCTGAGCTCTCTTCGTGGTAAAATCATGGGGTTTGTAAGAAGGAAAAACTTCATTAAGCATTTAGCTAAGTATGGTGTAATTTGTAAGGAAAGAGGCAGTGTGGCTTTTGTGAATAGAAACCCTCTCTCACCAACCTGTTGTCATCCTAGAAGGCTGTCAGTGGGTGCATAGATATTGAGGTTTTTGTGGGTATAAAGCAGCTGGATGTTCAGAAAACTTTGTAGAGGTTAATCAGATTGTTAAGGAAATTGAGTTGTGGGTTTAGAGGAAAACTGGTTAAAGAAAAGACTGGTTTAACGGTGACTTTTCAAATGGAATAATCAGCAGTAGAGTCTTTCAGTGCTCTAAGTTGGGATCACATCTTCATTGATGGCATGGTGAAGGACTTGAATGGGGAAATCTCCAGGTTTGCAGATGGTACCAAGCTCTGCCAGATTGTCAAACACTATGCTCTGGAAGGAAGATCCAGAAGGACCTTACAAAACTGGGCAAAAACATGGGAGATGAGCTTCAGTAAGGATAAATTTAAGGGGATATATTTAGGGAAAAATTATCCAAGTATCTGTACATGACATTCAACTGAGAACTGGCTGTTACAATGCGTGAAATACATCTTGATATTATTGCTGATATTTCCCTGAACTTATGAGTACAATGTGGAGCAGTAGACAAAAATGCTGACAAAATATTGGGCATTGTCAGGAAGAGTGCAGAGAACAAGCCAGTGTGTGCCATTTCACTGCTGTCTAAAAGCTTGGTGTGCTGTATTTTGGGTATGCTGTATAGTTCTTGTCTCCTTAACTCAGGGAGAACACAGTAGATGTGGAAAATTTACAGGGAAGGGTAACTAAAATTATTAAAGGGATCAAGCAGCTGCTTGACCAAGAGAAGCTAAAAAGGCTGGGACTCCTTAGTTTGGAAAGATAAATGCATCATCAAATCCTGCAGTATTTGAAATAGGGACATTCAATGAAACAAGTAGATCAATTGTCAACAAATGAAAGAAAGTGCTTCCTAAGACAGTTGGTGGTGAACTTTTAAAATCCGCTGTCACAAAGCTGTGGCAGTAGACAGCATCATCAGATTCATGAGGCTATAAACAAATTCATGAGTAATAGTTTCATAAATAGGTATTACAAAGACCAGGCAATGGTAAAACCTATAACATGCCTAATACAACAATTATGGTTTGTGTTGGAAGAGACTACTGAAAGTCATTAGGTCAAAGTTAAGGCTTTGATAAGTTCAGTAACAGATTCTTAAAGGAAAAAGAGTGGTAGTGCTGTTCTTTTCCACAGTTTGTTGTTTTCAGTTACCCTATGTTACAGGGAAAGTTGGTCTACCAAGTGAATCATCAGGGTGAAGAGTAGCATATTTGGGGTTTGTATGAAGGAATTCCATTTTTAAGTACTTTCTGATCAAGAGGAAACTGTTAGGCTGTATTTTTTGTTGTATCTGTATCAGAGGAATTCTTTTTGCCTTCTTTATTTATGATAGATTTTTATTTAAAAAAATTGTAACAACATATTGGTATTATTACCATGATATCTGAAGATCTCGTCCTTCCTTTTTTTTTTTTTTCTTTTTTTTGTATGTCAGGAAAAAAAGAGGAATCTAGGTAGCTTTTTAGTGGTGGGTATGTCTGTATGATGATGTTTCAGGCCGCAAATACAATTTTGAAGTAAATGGGTATCTGTGGTTAGAAGACACAATAAACCTGTCTCAGGCTGTCAAGATCCTCCTGTTCATTCTACTGAAATCATTGGGAACACACGAATGGAGGTAAAATGTTCTTAACCCTATGGTAGAAAAAGAAGGAACAGTGGTTAAAAACAGAGAGCTGATGGTTATCCCTGTTACAGGCTATTGAATCCAGTAGTGTTATGAATGCAGTGCTGCTGTGGCTCCATGTCCCCAGGTTTAGTTATTAGAGAGGCAGACTGTGTATTCCCGATAGGAATATCAACAAATCAACACAGGCAGAAAGTGGTACCTTATCAGCCAATACACCCAGACAAACAGGCAACACTGTCACAAAATGGACAACACGGCCTGATTCTGTTCCTCCTCTCTGCCTCATCAAGATCAAGTCTGCTGGTGGAATGTATACACATGCATACAAATATACATTTTTATAGATAGTATCAAAATATTGATTGCTTCAGTAGTTGTACTCAGACAGTCTATCCAGTAGCTGGCCCCAGATGTCCCTGCCCTCCCCAGCTGCTAACACCCAGACATAAGAGCTCCCGAGGTTCACAACCACAATCTGATTTGGTTGCTGGTACTTAGGCTTCTTCATCTTACATGGACATGAGTTTCCCCAGTAGCTGATTCTTAGATCCATTTCTCTCTGGTAGCTGGTCCCCATGGACAACATCTCTTGGATGTTGATTAGTGAAGGGATCAATGGGAATGAAGGAAATGAACTTCAGCAACTTCTTGTGGTTGTTACGGTCCTACACTGTGTGCTGCTGTGTGATATTTGGCATCGTCACCAAGCAGGCGAGAGAGGGGGGGACCAAGAGAATTCATTAGTTACTGCCAGCTGCTTTGACTGACTTCTGAAAACATTTCAGATGTAAGCCTTTGATTCCTTTCAGAAATGTTTGAAATCCAAACCCCAGAAAACTAACCATCTGAGATAGTATCTGCTCTTTGAATGTGATGCAGCCTGCTTGTGCACGGCAGCTTCCAATGTAAGGATCAGAGACTGGTTTGAAGCCAGGAAGATGACAGTCTTGTTTCTGCCGTCTTTCTTTCCTTCATTAATTGTTTTCTTTCTACCCTACTTTTACTTCTTTTTCAGCTTCCCTTTTCCTTTTCCTTTTTGCCACTTAGCAGGTAGGAATCTAGTTTGCCTACCAGTTGTCACAAGAATGCCATTGCTGTGAATTGTGATTAGAAAGGCTACTTTCAGTTGGGTGAGTAGTGGAACAGGTTTAAAAAGGTGCAGTGATGTTGCACACTTTGCTACTCTGTCTGTGGGAGAGAAACTTGCAAGTGAGTATCAGCGCCAGGGGACAGAAATTTGCATTTGCTGGCTTTGCTGTTCTTTCTTCTTTTTTACTTTTGTCTTGTCCTGATGTAGTACTGAACATGAACAACCAAAACAACTCAGAAGCATTTAGACTCATTTTTGCCATTTCCCCCAGGAAAAAAGGTAATAATTAAGACCAGCTAACGAAGCTTTCACAGAAGCTGTTTTCATTTAGCTAAAGGGATTAATGAAAACTTTTACACCAAAAACTACTGAATTATTTATATTTTAAGATATTTTATTTTTATTTGTGTTTAGTAGAAGGTTATATATTTTAATATAGCTCTTACCTGGAGGGAAATTTAGATACAACTCTACCTAAAAACCCATAGATTTATATCATATGCATTTATATCAATAGAGTTTATTAGCATCTTATCCCTATTGAGCCAAATAAATGTCCTTATTAGCATAACAATCTTCAGATGCTATATGTATGCAAAATACTTTTACCATCTATCTCAAATGTCGTTACACATATATGTAAACTTCTGTAACAACTAAGAAACCTATAATAAAAACTTTTAAAAACCTGAACCCTACCCAACCTTCAATTTCATCACTGATTTTTAGAACATGGAAAGAGAAAATGGCATTGCCTCTGGGGTAAAGTCAGAGGGAGAAATCTATTATTTAGAAAACCTGATACAAAGATTGATTTCTTATCGCACTTTGCAAGCTCAGTAGAGGCTTTAGCTGCTTTAATCTGAACAACAGACTGTGTAATTTGCAGGATGCTGTTTGAAAGCTTAAACCTCTGTTTAAAGTCAACGTAGGAGTCCTTTAGCTGAACTGTCCGGCAGAGTACAATATGAATGCGTAAGTTAACCAAAACAAACAATGAAATCTTAGGCTGACTTTTATCTCCTCTTGCTGTGTGTGACTTCTTCACACAAACACAAAAACATCTATCTATTGTCACAATAGACATGCTGTGAAACTGAAGCTGTTTCTTGAAATGGTTACCAAAATGATACCTTTCTTGAAATGATTACTGAAAGTCATGGCAGAATTTGGATCACATTTAGATTCATCTTCTGCATACATTTATGAGCTTATTCTCCTAAAGGGAAGAAACAGACATTAGCTCTTGTGACAGTGAAAGCCACGCCCATCTTTGTGCTGCTACTCTATGTTTCTAAATGTTTGGCAATTCAAAATCGCAAAGAGAAGTTCTCTGCTGCATACAGAGCCAAAGGAACTCATTGCTATGACTTGTGAAAGCCACAATCTTGACAGAAGAAGGCTAAGAGAGTTTTTTGGCTAAAAATGTCCCAAAACATTGTAAATGGAAGGAAGGAGAGCTTGGAAACAATGTAAAACCTTGTATTTTGAGCCCTTCCTATGCATCTGGTTAATGAAACGCTTGACTGGAAATAAGCTATTTGCTTAATGCCTTCTACAAGGTTTCTCACACCTTGCTCTGAAATATCTAGATCCATTTAAAGTCACAGTTACATTATGATATTAAGTAGATGGATCACCAACCTGGTCAAGTATGACCAAGAAAACTGATGTTTCTCTTTATTTCAGCAATGATTTGTGTGAATTGGAGATCAATTTGCACTCTCAAAGCTTGCTTTTGAAGGCTCTGATATCAAATTAAGTAGATTGTCTGAGCATGACTTTCATGGGGAATCTATTTTTCTGTTTTCTGATGGTATCAAAACCTAGGATTTAATATGCGTGAAGCAAAGACATCTTAATTGTTGACAAATCAGAGGATATATATAGCAGAAATTATTCAGAGACATTTCTCACTGTGGTGAAATATGGTGTGATGACTGACCATTTTATCAATATGTCATTTAGATATATGTCTATGGGGAATTTGGTATTGCATCCTTCTTTGTGAGAAGAGTGAAGTATGGCATGCTAGGCCCTGCAAACAGAGAAGCTGCTAGGAGCTTTTCTTCCCTTTTCCAAGCTCATATCAGTGCTCAGGATAATGACACTGTGTGTGTGGCATAGGCACCTATGTTCTTGTGTATGTGCATGGATGTGCCTAAACCCTTTATTAAATGCAAACACACTAAAAATAGACAGTTGTGCATTAAACAGCCAAAGTGAGGGCAGAAATGAAAGCTATGCTGGCAGTGTTACATGTCTAGTTGTTCCAGTAGTTATTTAGAGATGATGTGTAGCAAATAGATGTAACAATAATTCATCTCATGATAATAGCATCTTTTTTGTCTCTGTCAGTAAAAACACACAAACACCACCAGCAACAGAAACAATGGAGAGAAGAAAAATGAGAGTGCTTGAGAAGTGAAATAACCATATATGTGTGTCTTCTGACACTTCATTTTTATATAACCCAAGGCTGACAGATCCACAGTATAAGTATCACTTTTCTTATAAAAGCTGGTCTGCAGAAAATGATATCCTACCCCAAGGAAAACATGTACTTAGTTGAAAAGAAGTGTACTGTATGACTTGGCCCTTCTGCACAATAAAGTTTGTTGCTACACAAAGCTCCAGGTGTTTTTAATTTCAAACGAAATTTCTAATCTTCTCTTCCAGACTCTCAGAGCAACAGAGAAGAATCTTATGGTTTTATCGTTACTACTGCAATAATCAAAATTGCTCCCTTCCTCTGGTACTGGGCAGTGCACCCAGCTGGGATCGAACAACTGTATCAGAAATGTATGCTGTCTTAAGGAGATGGAAATTTTCTAACCCTCTGGAGGCACTTGGTCTTCTGACTTTCAGGTAAGGGAAAATTAAGGAAGGAGGAAGATGACGATAAACAGAATGATCATGTGCTGATTAATTCAGTGCTTCAGTTTGCTCAGCATAGTATCATGCTTTAGTTCACTCACTGTGCTTTTGATTCTGTCTCTGTGTCCAAGTGAAGATACAGTTGCAACTCTTGTGATAATCTTGACTTGAACATGCCAATCCAGCCTTCTTGGCTAGAAGGTTTTCTGTTTCTTGGGATAATGAAAAGAGTATTTCATTCTCTATAGCAAATTCAGTTTCTCATAACAGGTGTTCAGTCAAATACTTAGCACTTACATAGCACTCCATGTCATCAAACCAGTGTACAAATATGAAGTGACTAGTGGGAGATAAGGAAGACTGAAATATGCTTCTAGATTAAGATACCATGTAAATATGTATGGTCCCACCTGTAACCTATCTTTGTGAAGTAATAGGATGAAACTTTGAAGTCAGATCCCTGCATATTGAGTAAATTCTGTTGCGATGCTTTATGTTCCACCCCTACTTCTTACACTGGAAGCTGATTGTTTGTTGGAAGGCTTTCTTGATGCTGGAGATAATCTTACCTATGATGTAATAGAAGATATCAGGGAACAGAATCTATGTCAGCAGTTACATTTCCTCTAAAAGCTTGGGAGGTATTTTGTGTTAGGTGACCTGACTGTGAAAATATTAAACATGCAGACAAAATGGTTGGGCAAACTTGGTTTATCAAGCCCTTGCTTGTCTGAGGAAGCACAAGCTGCACCAGCTTTGCAATCTCAGTTCCATTTTGTAGCTTTAGAAAAAAATACCTCAGCTGAAGCTGTACTTGAGAAAAGACTGTGTACACTCATCTCCACATTATTAAAAAATAGTTATTTAGTAATATAAAACTATCAACTTTTATTTCTCTCTGGGTGTGATTTCCTAAGAGCGCCTGTGTCTCAGGCTTATGTCTTAACTATTAGCAGTTTCACATGTTTCCATACCCGTCTTTTTTATGTTTAGTGGGAATGATGGAAGCAGAGAGCCTGAAAGATCAGGTTCTGGAGTATATTATTGTTATTTACCATTATTAAATTATTAGAACCCATTTCTAATTTATAAAAGAACGATGTTGAAAGGAGTATATAGGCAGTGTGTTCTTTTCCACATCCCAGAGCAGAAGAGATTTTGAGATGGATTGTCAGAGCCTGCCAGGCTTTCTGATCAGATCTTTTGTCAAATTTTGTTTCTGTGTATGTATGGGTGGCATTCCTGCAAATAAAGAGCTTGATTGTTCTTTTGAAGATGCAGCTCTGCATCAGGGTGTGGTGCAGAATATCAGTCCTGTCAGGTGCTTCACAGACTATGTAATACGAGTCAGCCTGTCACAGAGCTTCTCTGTGTGTAGTAGATGCAGTCTATACACTGTTCATTCTGGCTACTGAAAACATTGCTGGCATGAAAAGATGGGAAGATGTCATCACTTTGTCTCTCCTGGTGCCACTATTGGGAGTGGCTGGCACCTGCAGTCATACCAAAGAAAAAGTACATCTGATCGGGATCTTAGCTGGTTTGTCCCTTTAGTTCCTTTCCCACAAAAGATAATATCAATCCATTTTTTGAGGGTTTTTTTTTGGTTCATGCTAACACTACAGAAAGAAACTCTGGATCACAGTACAAATCCTATTAAAAAAAAGTCCTTCACATATCCACAATATTTCATAGGTGCATGAACAACTGGGAAGCTGTCCTTCAGAAACAGAGGGATTACATTTCCTTAAAGACATCTAGTGTCAGAGATGTGTAGTTCATGTGATTAAACTGTGGAGACACATGTATATGCAAATTGAGAGAGCGGGTGGAAGGAGGGGACTACTTTCCATATAAATGGTTTTCTGAAGTTTCTTCTCTTGGTTGTCTTTTTCTCAGATTTCAATCATTTTGCAAAGTAAAGTAGCACTGGATAGGGTCCAACTTTCCTTCACCGTTACTTTCACTGACTTTGGATTGTAGGCTCTGTAGCTGAGCTGTTTGGAAGGTTCATTCAACTGTATCCTGTATCATGTTTGGCACTGACAATTCATCAACTCAGTTCCTCACTTCTATCATCCACAAAACAGCTCTCTGATTTCTTGTGATTACTGAGACACAGCTGAAAGATCCAAGTTCATATAAAACACAAGCAGAATATGAAATAAATGTTCTTTATATATTCATGTCTATTTAAAGGACTTGTGTTACCATCATTATCAAATCATACGTAAGTAAAATAAATTAGAGCTGGTCTTCATCTACATGTACTATTAACATAATGCAATAATGCAGGATGAGCTGCACTAAATCAGCCCAAAATTCAGTCTAGTGAATCCTGCAATGAGAGTGGGCCGAACATAGACACTGCACTGCTCTCTCAAACTCCAGTAATCTGCAGCTCTGAGACTTCCTGAGAGAGTTTTTTTGTTGTTGTTTAAGAGACCTCTTTCATTTTTCTTCTATGTTTTTTTCCAAATAAAAATTGATTTGACATAAATATTCTGCTTTCAGAATGGAAAGGAGATCTACAGTTCAGCTCTATATTGTATCATTTCTATGTACCACAACTTACCACACTGTTAGAAATACCATAAAAGAGACCAAATACTTCCAATCCCTCCAAATTTTGGATGCTGCCTTTGTTGGAACTTAAGTTTGCAGTGTCTTAAAAAGAACCTGAATTTCTCCTGCAGGCTTGTGCTTACTCTTTGTATATTTTAAGGAGGATACTCAAAATAACTCGTCTCTTTTGCATGCCTTGGACTGAAGACTCTAAATTACCCTTCTTCTCAGAGTGAAAAAGCAACACCTGTCCTGATGATTAAGCTCAAGCTCACATCTGCGAGGATAAAGAAATAAAAATCATTAGAGACTTTTCCTCATTGCCTGGGTTAGAAGACAGCATCACAGAGCTTAGGGAGAGGTATCAACGCCCATCGGTTCAAGCATCATTATCATGCATCTGAGTTAGAACATTCTTTGCAACTTTCTGAAACCTCTGAATTGTTTTGTTCACTACACAGTTAAATGTACAATTTAATGGATTTTTCTTGCTCTTTGAGCATGTCTCCCATACTTATGCTCTTCCTCTTTGCAGCACATCTCAAGGCAGCCTATTGATAACATACCCATTTACACAGTAGAAAGGAAGAGCTTTCATAAATTGGAAAAACAGTCATGGTACATTTCACAGATAAATTCAGTAGCAACCTTACACCCAGTACTTGCAGCAAATGCATTGATTCTTAAAGCCCCAGAAGCCAGTGCTTCTAAAAAAAAATTAAAAAACAATCAATGATTCTTTAATCAATAAAGACAGGATGGAGAGGATGGTGAGGGAAGTGTAGAATAAGATTGGACACTTTTAGATTTACCTCTCATTTCAGGGAAGGGTGATTATAAGCCATTGCCTGAAAAATAAAATTATCCCTAAGGCAGAAGGTATAGAGCTGGTCCCACTTACTCAGCAATGCTTATTGGTGTCCTGTGCATTTTACTATTGACTTCACTTACTAAGTTTGGTAAAAAGCCAAGCCTTAGTGGAGGTAGAGCTTTCTATAACTGGATCTATATTGCATGGCACACTGCTCAGGGAAATGGTACCAGCACACTTGTTTATTCAGAGAATTTTCTTGGTGACAGAAAGAAACAAAAGGCAGTGTTAGAAATGTCATCATTTATGATGTGCTACTAAAGTTACAATGTTTTGTGTATACATAGAACAACTGTACTTAAATTTTTTTTCAGGTTCTCTTGCTGTTCAAATTATTGAAGATGAAAGCCCAAATATATTCACTAACTCAAATAGCAGAATGTTTTCTCCATCCTTGTTTTTCTGGCACATCTAGAGTACGCTTGCAGCCCTGTGAGGTATCGTGGCTAGGAGTCAGGAAATTGAGCTAGAATTAGGAAAGAGCCACCATAGAAGAAGGTATGTGTCCTGGTTTGAAGGACAGGTGTCTGCTAAGGAAGGCAGGAACCTCCCTTGGAATGGAAAATGTAACCCCTTTCCC
>JAVSBS010009777.1:138000-153922 GCA_033124195.1 Coracias cyanogaster | reverse complement strand
TGATGATTTTTTTCTATTCTACTTCTCAAGCCAGGGCCTATTATTTAACCACCTTAAGATTTGATTAACAAACTCCTAAGTAACTCATTACAAGGTTAAATCTGTAAATAATCAAGTTTTCTATGTTTTATTCTTTTGTTCTAATGTAACAGAGAACAAAGTCTATCTCTAGGGTGGGAAGAACCTTCTAGATCATACAGGTTTCAAACGGAAAACTACTTTTTGTGAATTTCTTCTTACTCTTGTTCTCTCCTAGGATATGGTTCACCATATGGTCTCCGTGACATCTTAAGCTTAGTACTAGTTGTTTTAGTCAGAATTTATTGTAGAAATTCTATGTAAGCATTACTTAAAGTATGTTTTCTGTGAGTAAATTCTGCAGATCCATCTGACAATCAATCAAACAAAGCAACAGCTAGTGTATCTGGTCAAGAGCTTTGCAATGTGTAGGGTTGGTAAGGGTTCACATGCCTGATCAAAATGAGGAGTGAATATTTTAGTATTTTGTAACTGAAAATTTTGAAAATCCAGTGTCCTTTTTACTGGCAGTATTTGTGATCTTTCTGTACTTTCTTTTAATTCTTGCCATTTTCTACTCTTCATACACTCACATGGTGTTTTCTTTAGGAGTCCTCAAAGGAATAAAAACAATGCTAAAAGAAAGGAGTTAAGCACTGCTAGTGTTATCTGTGTACTGAAACGAAAGGAATTTCTTAATCATTATTCTTTAAGTTTTTTTCTTTCTTCATGTCTAATTACTTTTAAAATACTTAAACTGCCACCAAAACTTATCTGTCTATTATTTTAAGCAGTTCTTTCATACTTTCTCTTTTGGCCCTGTTTCCCCTATCAGTGACATGATATCCTTTACTATTTAGAGGATTTTTTTGTTTTAATTTGATATCTTCATTGCGGTAGGTTTACTAGCTCAGCCTTTCTTGTTTCTACCAGACTTAATAACATGCATTTTATGGGACTGGAGTTTTTCTTTTTTGAAGATGGATCAGAACTTAAAATGTGAAGGGAACTGCAGAAATGTGGAGTGTTATAAGCCTCTAAATTAAAAGGTAGCTTGTGAAAGTCCATACTGTTCTCTACGGAGATCCTCACATGCTAGAAAATGTAGTGCGCTGTACAGTTCCATTTACCTGACAAATACCTTCCAGCACAGGGTTATTTGAAGCAGTGCAATAAAATTAGGATAATAAAACAATTAAAAAGGAAATGCACATCTATTTCTTATTTACTATGAAGTCTCCACTGGCAGATGGTGGAATCTCAAGAGAATTTCACAAATCCACAGGATACCACAGGCAGCCCTTTGTTTTCTGTTTGAATCTGGTTTAGCTGAAAGGTACAGCTAGACAAATAGCTCCCTACTGGCTATCTATATGAAAAAAACCAAAGACTGTAAGTTGTTCTTACTTCTAAAGCAGATTGTAATCTATGCTCCTCCAGCTCAAAATCCAAGTTTGTAAAAGCCATGTTAAAGTCTCAAGGGAGACCTAACAATCTACAGCTACTTAGACAGAAGTTATAAAATGGGTAGCTGTCAATCATTGGCATCATGCAGGGAGGGAAGGACCAAAAGAGGCGTTGAGGTTAAACATAGAAGGAAGACAGTTTCTTAACTTAGGGAGAATCCATATTGTGAGATGAGCTATGAAATGCAAATTTTAAGTCCTGCATAGTATGACCTATTGTTAAAGAACTAGACTCAGCAACTGTCATTTACGTATTCTCAGTGGTTTCTCTGAGTGTTTAAACCTGGAATAAACTTGTAAGAAGTCATAGTCTTTATTGTGCAGTACTCATTACCTGAAGAGAAACCAAATAAAGTGGGCAAAAAGAAGAAAGCTTCAATTTATTACAATGCAGTTAGGCAAATAAATGAGAAACACCATCGTTCTATTCACTTAATTATTTATTGACCCATAGGCTGTTTGTTGAGGAAAAAAAATACAACTAGAAATAATTGGAAACCGGAATGATAATAACCATTTTAAAACCATGCAAAGAAAGAGTCATGCAAGCATTGCTAAGGTTTTTGTTTTAAGCTGGTTTTTTTCTAGCTAAATTCTCAGAGATTAAGCAGCTAGGGAAGAGGAGTGCCTGAATCTCCTGCCTCTCTGATGCCATTATCAGAGGTCACGTCAGGAACCTGATAATCTATGGTTCAAATCCTTTGCAAAATTGATCTGATGTAGATGAGCTCTGATACAGATAAACTCATCTTTCTTAGGAGAGTGCCCTTAAAGACTGGGATATTGAAGTCATTCTGATACAGTCATCTCACTTCTCTGCTTCCAGAGTTTTCAGTATGTGTAAATAATTACATATTCATTGTAGCAAGCCCTGGAACTCAGCTGTCCTCTAATATCCAAATAGGAAGCTGTTTTTCTTAGTGCTAAAGTGATTTCTCTTGCACTGAGTCACAGAACCAAAAAATCAATTAATTGTGTTCTCTAATCAAGACTAATTTATGGATTACTAAAATCAGATTTGATTAAACACTCAGAAGTTTTTAACATTATTCACTGGAAAAAACCCTCCAGCCCTAATTAATTACCAGGCTATAAGATGCATAGTTTCCAGGCATGTGAAGCATAGGATTTTTTACTTGGATGTGCTTCTAGGCCTTACCCCGTTACTAGCTTTTAGCAAATAAACTGTTGTATGTAAGTGTGAATAGCATAAGCACCATGTAATACTAGTTCAATTCATAAGTATTTGCTGTAGTTGCTCTACTGTTTCTGATTATGTTAAATGTTGTCTCAAATACTAATGTGAGGGGTAAACCAAATAGAATTAAATATTTTTCTATTCCCAGCTGTGGTGGTTTAGTAAAGACACGGTGGTTCAGTCCCTGCTGGCAGCCGAGCCACGTGGCCGCTGCCACTGCCCCCTGCCACCATGGACAAAGGAAAGAGTTTTAAAATGCCTTTTTTTGAGTTGCGATAAGGAGAGTTTAATACAGTGACACATAAAAAACAATCGCAGTAACAAAAGCAATAACAACAGGGATAGAAAGAAATGTACAAATAAGCAATACCGCATAGACAAAAGGATGGTCCCCAGTGGATCAGTCGCACTCCGTGAGTCGCCCTGCAGAACAGAAACTGGCCCCGGGGCATGATGTCAGCAAGGTATAGAACAGTCTGGCTGCACCAAATTAACCCTGTCCTGGCCGAACCAGGACATCCCAACCAATGCTGAAATTCAAGACAACAATGGATATTACATCTGGGGCTTAACAAATTGTCATGTGGTTAAAAGAATGTGTTAATTGCCCATTCTTTCAAAAAGATTCAACTCATCCTCAAGATGACCACAAGATTTACAAGCTGAAGGTAACAGTTTAGTAACCAGGACCAAAAAATTACCAAAATCTCATTTAAGAGAGTGATAAAAGCCATGTTTCCTGAAGCAAATTAATCTGTAGATTTTTCACCACAGTGCCTCTGCATTTAAGCTCATCATTATTCAGGTCACATCTCCCAGAGGTACTTTTGCCAACTTAGATACGGCCCCAGTTTTGACTTACAGCAAGTTAATTCTAAAGAAATCAGATGTTAGCTGTTGAGTTTTCTGGAAAGGTTTGGATTAAAATAATTTTGTTGTTCTTTGTTTAGCTGGAAAAAATATGAGAGTTTGTCTTGTCATAGCATTTCATATATTCGAATGTTGGCTGCTGGTAAGGACAAGCAGTAACTAAGTAATAACATTTCTGCTTGACTTGGTGCCTGTATGGAGCATATTTCACTGTTCAGTAACCTGTTGAACTAGACAAGAAGGGGAAGTGAAACACTAATTTCCGTATTATCTGCATATACTTGGTACACAGGCCTTTGCAGAGATTGCATAATTAGATAGGATGATGTGAAAGGGATTAAGTTTTTTTTACTATGCAGTCCTCCTTCAGGTATGTTTGTTCTAAGTAGCCATGTGAATATTAAAGTAACTACTTCGTATTCCTAATAGGTTGCCTGGAATAAATAAATAAACCTTGCAAGTAGGCTAATTTGGGGCTATCATAATTTATTTATAATGTGTTACCCCTCTTCCCATCAAGGCCCTCTCAGCATTACACAAGCAATTATAAACTGTGTTAAAAAAATCATCAAGCATGTACCATAACAGACAAACAAAATAGTAAAATCAGACATGATCCATGTTGTTAAAAGGTTTGGAAGTGCGACAGGTGGCAGCTGATTGCAGCACAGAAATCCAGGCCTTTCAAGTAAATCCAACTGTTAGCCTTTGTTTTTTTTCCCAAAATATCCACATTTTTGTTTGACAGACTATAGTTAATTTGATTATCAAAGTATGCATACTGTTTTGCTTCAGCTTGTTTTATTGAACTTTAAAGCTCAAACTTAGAGCTGTAGATGCCTTTCTATTTCTGACCACTTACTGTTACAATTTCTTCTTGCTCTCTTGATAGCAATAAGCAGTCATTGCTGAAAATGTAGTATTTTCCGGTGTTTCACTTCAGATTTATTTTTCTAGTGGATATACTGTTGGGAAAAGGTGCCAGATGGAAAGCTGGGAAAAGAGGAGTCTGGTTTTGTTTTGAGCTTATAAAGCAGTAATACTCGTAGCCCTAGGACACCTTCTGCCATACATGATTATGCTGATTTCAAAGGACATTTCCCTGGGCAAATTGACAGGATAATCTGTGTCCTTTAGTCATCATTTTTATGTATGTCTAGACTGCCAATTCAGAGCTTTTCAAAAGAGCCTAATAGCCATATCAGTTCAGAGGGGAGGGATTCCCTGCTTTTTGTGGGGCAGGTACTTCCCCTCACAGAACTGGATCAAAGCCTAGCAGCTCTTCTGAACAGTATCTAATTGACTATGGTGCTGTTTTAAGACATTTTTGCCCCTTTGGCAGAGATGACCAAACCTTGCAGCTCTGGTGACTGAAAGATTTGTACAAACTTTTTCAATTTGCTTCAGGAGAAGACAGAAATCAATCTTGGGATGGCAATGAACAAGCTTCAAGTACTGATAGATAGTTAAGGGTGACACCACATAGCAGACGTACATAGAAGAGCACATCTGTTCCTTTCCTTGTGAATGCAGGTCACTAGCAGAACAGGTAACTGTGAACGAATCTAAGCCACTTCTGTGTAAGTGAAGTTCTCCATGTATCATGCTTAATGTCACAAATGCAACACATGAAAAGGCAGAAATTATTTTGTGTTTTATTTTTTTCAAAGAAGTCCTTACAAGGTTATTTTTCAGGTTTCAAATAGTAAAAAAAGTGTATACTTTTAATCTTTTTCTCTGAAACTAGAAAAAATTTTCTGTTAAGAGTCAGTTTTGATCAGTCAGGTTATATAAAAATTTCATTCTGGTTTTTGTTTTTTTTTTTAATTAAAGAAAGATGTTTTAACCAGCTATGTTATCCAGCCTTCTTTCCCTGTTTTATCATTGCTGCCACACCATGTTTTCCTCTTATACTTTTGTGATTAGAGCTCCATGACAAAATCTATATTAGGCTAGAGCCACTCTGGTTTTAACCAGAATTTGTTAAGAATACAGCTTATGCTGAACATTTTCACATCAGAAATATCTGGTTCACTGATGGAGCCTTTCTAGGGGAAAGTGTTGATTTTTAACTGAGTTTTCCTTTAGAAGAAGTAAAGAGAAAATGTGTTTTCCATTTCAAAATTTCTTCTGTTTCATAAATATTATTATTATTTTGTTGTAATACAAACCAGAAGAGCTGACATTGGAACCTGTATGTCGCTGTCTACAACTACCTGAAAAGAGGCTGTAGGGAGGCAGGTGTTGGTCTCTTCTTACAAGCCGCATCTGACAGGACAAGAGGAAATGGCGTTAAGTTACACCAGGGGAGGTTTAGGTTAGACATTAGGAAAAACTTCTACACCAAGAGGGTTGTCAAGGGCTGGAACAGGCTGTCCAGGGAGGTGGTTGAGTCACCATCCCTGGATGTATTTAAAAGCCTGAAGTGCTGGGGCCCGAGTTGTGGGCCCCAAGTTGGAGTTGACCTGTGAATGACTCACAACTTAGCAGAATGTTTTGTTTTTCTGATTGGCTTCATGTTTCAGAGGCAGAACCTGGCCCAGGTGGTCATGGATGGGGTGGTGGGTGAGACCAGGATTATATTAACCAGAAGCCGATCAGTTGGAGGAGCTTCCTGTTGGGTGTGGCTTCTGTTGGGTTCACACTTTGCTGAGCTCTCTTGGTGGTAGCCTTCCATGTGAAGGGCCACTGAGGGAGCCATCTTTGTCCATTATGTCCAGCAGGTGATGTTAGTGCCACAGTGGGCAGCAAAGGAGCTGGGCCCACAGGAACTTATGGCAGGACTGTGTGAAAGAAGAATTCTGAGGGGATGTTGCTGAGTTCAGTGTTGTCCTGTGTGATCAGGCAACTGATGGCAGCATAAAATGATAATGGCTGAACCAACACAACAAAGCTGTCTAGATAGGGTGCTCAAGGATATGGCGTAGAAGTGAGCCTGGTAGAGATAGATAGTGGTTGGAGTCAATGATCTTACAGGTCCTTTCCAGCCATAGCAATTCTGTGATTCTGTGAATAAATTATCTGAAATGAGCCCTTTTTTATGTGAAATTTCAAGCTTTCGTGTTGTTCAGAACAGAAGTCTTCAAGTGACAGTTGAAAGTTCCCATGGCACAGAAATTTCCTATTTCAAGTAAGTAAGAACAGCCAGAGGAGATCCATAATTTACTTTCTGTTTCTGGAAATTACAATACGTGATAGCTCAAATTAAAAAAGATACTTGAAGATCGGGGCAGGATTTTTTTCCCCTGTATGACTCTGTAACAGTCAATCCTATTTAGTTATCTGCTATGTGTTTCTTGACTCTTGTTACGGTAAACCAAATGAATTGATTTTTTTTTTCCTATTCCATTTTGAGAGAAAACCCGTTTTTCTAACATTTCATATCAGTGAGAGCTCAAGAGAGTTGCAGTGGTTCAGGAGCTCTTAATGATATCTACTTGTTTTGCTCTAGTTTTCCAGATCAAGATATTCGCAGAACAGCAGTCCAACAAATAGAAAATATGTCAAATGATGAATTGTTAGAATACTTGCCACAGCTGGTTCAGGTAAGGGAGAAATTGATAGGCAAGGAAGTCTTCTGTCCAGATCAATAACTTCATTACATACTTTTAATTCTTTCAGTTTGATTAATACATTGTAAGAAGAATAAGTGGGAAAGGCCAATTGGTTGATGCAGTGATTGAATTAACAACAGTGCTGAGGTTTAGGCTGTTTTCCACTCAAGAGAATGTAACTGTTTGGGGATGCTGATTGAACTTTTCTGTATACTACAAGAAGGTATTTTCAAGTAACAAACAAACAAAAAAAAATGCATCTGAACAAGAAAAATTCTGCTGTGACCACCAAACCAGGGGCTAGTGGCTGCAGGGCTTCATTGCAGTCAAGGAAGCAAATGGTGTTGCAATAAATCACAGTTTTCTTAATACCACCTATACCACATTATACCACAAATAATGAACACAGAGTAACAAGGACAGTTTTGGTGTAGAGTTGTTTCTTTACAGATTACATTGAATTTGACTGGAAATTAATGTTTTACAAGTTATAGACCCACTGCTTCCAAAGCAGCCGCTCTGTGGTTGATTAGGTCCTGTGTTGCAGTTAAGGAGGAACATTTGATAGCTTTATCCCCTTACTTTGTAACACAGTGCACATGGATTTCTTACTATTCAACATTTCAGAGTTCCTCAGGGTATTTTGTGTAATTTTAAATATATATTTATATAAGTGCACGCACATATATATACACAGATACCTAGCAGATGTATATACATGTACGAATATATAATCCATTACTTTGAAGCCGTGGAACCTGCACAGCTTTACAACATTCACACAGTAGGACACTTAGGTGACCTTTCATCTTGTATAGTTTCCATTTCACAAATACGTTTATTTTGCAAACCGGGTTATCAGATCAAAAATTAAATATAGTAGTGATAGTTTTAAAGGGGGGAAGAAAAGCTGCATATTTATGTGTATGTTAACACAGCCAGAATCAGGATGATATCTGCCTGTCTTGTAGATGGTGGCAGACACTTGTGTCCTGAAGTTTCTTTGTTCATTACATCACTCTGCATGTTGGAATGCTTCGTTCAAACTAAGCACTGAGTCCTTTCTGATTAATTTTATTGTAAAGGAAAGATGACAAAGCCAGCATACAAGTGATTCTTATTATTCATTTATCTGTTAAGGTGCTCAAGTTTGAGTGGAGTCTTGAAAGCCCTCTAGTGAAACTCCTGCTGAATCGTTCTCTTCAGAGCATCCAAATAGCCCATCAACTTTACTGGTAAGATTGCCATTACTACCATAGTTGTTTGGTGTTAACAGTGAACTTTATCCATTATTCTATTGGTGACAAACTCTTTTTTTGTTTAAAGTGAACAGAAAACCAAGTTTCTTGCTCCTTCTTTATTTCTCTTTCAATACTGTGTATGGGTAAATCTATAAAAAACCTACTTATCTCTGCCTTCATCCTGCCCCTGGCGGGAGATTGGGTATGGGGCGGGGCGGGGGGGGGGGGGGGGGGGGCACAGTTCTGTTCACTTGAATAAGATATCATTTCTATTTTTCTACGTTTTCTGGTTTGAGCCAAAAATAGTCTTCCTCAAAACTTGCAGGCTTCAAGCACAAGTGGCTTATTTTAAAAGCATCCTGCTTTTGTGATTTCTCAGACTTCTCCTGAAGGTTTCAGTCTTCTCATATATGTTGAAGTGTATCTCTCACGCCTTTGCATATCAGTCTGAACTGCAATGGTAGGGCTTCCAGTAGCTCCTTTTCATGATTATGGACATGTACCAGTCCTGACAGTAACAACCTTTCACCGTCTACCTCTACAATACAAGGACCTCTGTAAATGTATTACTGCATGTGGTGGCTATTCTGCTTGCTGTGATGTTACTTCAAGGCTCTCTGAATATGAATGTGGCTTTCTGCCATCTGAACAACTGCCCTGTGATCTGAAAATCAAACTGTTGTGGTTTCATTGTTTGTTTTTTTTCATGCTTAATAATGATGGATGAACTGAGCTTTCATCTGCATTTCAACTGGTTTAGACCCCTTAAAGCAAAAGCTTTCCTCCCAGCCAAAGAAAGACAACAACTCAAAATACAATAATTTGGTTGATGAAGTGTGAGGTTTGAAAGAGCATAGCTCATACTTTCATACCTGCATGATCTCTGGAAGAGTTAGTGGGGATAAAACAGAATTATGAATGCATTTGTTTCACTGAAATGAGTAGGATAACAATAACATAACTAATGAACATATCTGTCAAATAAAGAGGAACCACATTCAGTGAGCCATTTATCTGAAAATGCCTGAAATGCATTTCACTGCCTGAAACATGCCTGAGATTATTTCTACTATCTTATATTAAACTCAGTCATACTGTATATAAAATGGCCAGTCTAGAGTTTTTAAATGTACCCAGAGAGTTGGTAGTTCTCCTATGCAATTAGAAATTATTTCTAGAGTTCAGTGCACAGTAGGAACATAATAGTTTTGCCTGTGTTTTATTTAATTCCTTCTCAGAAGAATAAAGACCAATATCTGTGGTCTTCTTTATTTTTTTTTTACTTTGCAGTGCAGACCTTTGTAGGTCCCTCTTTTTTTTCTTCCCAAATTTTGCTCAAGCTGCCTATTATTATAATCTTGGGGAATATAGAGCAGGTATTCCATCCTGAGTAATAGATCTCCTTATCTGGTGTAGTACAATTTAATGATGTGGCAAAATACATTTATTTTATATATAGCTTAATATATAGCATAACTATACATACACACATCAAATTGACTATTTCTCAATGTTAACTGTATTCTATGCCTTTCAGCTGGTAGCAGCCTTGTTCATGCTAGGTACTTCTTTTATTTAGACTTTTTGTTCAAACATTTCAATCTAAACTGAGAACTTTAATATCGCACACATCTCTTAAAGTTTTGCTTCTTATATTCTTCACACTATACACACTTGTTTTTCCTTCGGTTGCTCTGCTCCACCATGTTCTTCAGTAGTAAACTGCTTTCTACCTAACATTTCAATTTATGTAATTATTCATATTCCTGTTCCAATATTTTAAAAGTCATAGATTCTATTTACAAAATTTAACAGTAATTTCATAGTCTCTGTTAATAAAACTTTAATTAATTAATAAAGGCCTACCTTCACAAGTTGAATTTCAGTCCTTGTAAAAGTAATGAAAACCAGAGGTTTTCTTCCACTTATCTCTAAAGAGATTTTTAAAAGAAACTCAATGATTTAATAATGTGAGAAACACGTGTGCATGTACGCTCACATAACTTCTTCTAAGAAATGCAATTAGGTAACAATTTATTCTCAAGTGTTGCATTCTGCTTCCTTACCAAATTAACTGTCAAGAAGCAAGGACTGGTAAAAACAAACTTTAGTAACAAGATTGTATTTATTTTTAATTGTAATGAATGACATTACTATTCCACTATTAAATAATACAACATTGTGCACAGTGCACCCACACAAAATAAAACTTGGAAAATTAGGACTCTAATGTAATTCAGAAAAGTGATGATGGGATTTCAGAGTGACAGGGGAAAGGTAACTGATTTAATTTTTGTGTTTTACAACAGTATTGTAAATCTAGAAACTAGTTACCAAAAATGATTGTGACTGTCAACACTAACTTATTTTTATGACAAATGTAATATATAATAGTATCTCAGTTATTTAAAATTGACTTGATTTCCCTTCATGACAGAGGTAAGCAGCTACCCAACTATGATGTAACAGCTCATCACCTTTTTAATATTAATGTTGGAAAGTAAATCGTTAAATGCTTTCCGTCAAGCAGTTATAAGTCTGTCTGAGGATTTTGTTTAAACCTTATGGGACAGTAATTGGCAAAGGCAGACAGAACATATAGAATGTTCATCCCTGGGATACATCTTTAGCTGTTGTTAAATCAGGATAGCCTCAGTCTGTTCTTTACTTGCATCTGCTGCAGATTTGTCCCATTAATTCTGCTATTTAGAGTGAAAAAGCTATTATCTTACACTCTGTGTTTGTTTGTTTTGTTTTGTTTTTTCTTGTTACATGTGACTTTTTCTCTCCCAAAATTCTTGAGAAATTCCAGCCGTCTGCATCTGTCAGTGTTTCAGCTCCTCATTGGTACTTTTGAATGCACTCCCCTTGTCATGGAGACTAAAAATTGCCCAGACATACAGTGCCAGCACAGGGCCCGTGTCCCACTTAAATCCCATTTTAGCCTCATTTAAATAGTTCCTAATATCCATGAGGCATGGGAAACACACTGCCCCAGTACCTTCTAGAAATTCACTCTGATTCCAATCTTTTCCCATCAGAGTGTCTGGGAGAGGAGAAGGCTGGAACAAGTTTTCCTATTCCCTCAAGCTATGGTGAGAAGTTATTAAACTGGTTCTAGCAAAGCAGAAATGTTGCTTGAGGGGAAAGAAACCTGCTGAGTCCCTTTGAGCCCTTCTCCTTGCTGAAAGTCTCTGTTAATCTCCTTGCTACTGTGTTTCACGCACAGGTTTATTTATCAGCTTTTGTGCTTGAATTTTAATCCACCTCTCTGGCAACCTGCCAAAAGGTTTCCTGGTTGCTTGAGTGTTTTTTGCTTTTAGCCAGTTTCACAGGTGGCAGCTGCAGTGTACAATAGAAACAGCTGGCTGGGGCAGCAGGTGGCCAGGGGTATGCCTCACAGATGGTTGCTTTCCACGGAAGGATTGAATAACGAGGAGAAGTATAGTGTCCTCTAGCATCTGTAGCAGCTGCGTGAAGCTGGTGCTGAGAAATAGGTTTCATTGTTGTGGAAGGGTACGAGTATTTGTAAATTTTTGGGGAGCATTAGAATCTGGTATGCTTGCCTCAAGAAAAGAACAGGGTGAAGTCCTTGCTGAAGGCAAAATGTTCTTTTGTAGCTTGTCTTCTAAATCACTAAAACTTTACAGAACTTTCCCGGTTTACAGCATTTCTCAACTACATTTTGACTGACAACCAAGAGGAAAGGAAGTAGTCTTCTATCTTTTCCAGTCCATATCTTGTAGATAAGTAAGAACGTGAGATTAAAAAGGAACTCTTAGTGAAGTCCAGTACACTGAAGACAATGTGAATTAGACTATCGATTTCAAGGCTGGAATGTAATATTTTATTTTTATTTCTTTTTCTGTATAAAAAGGAACTGTAAGAAGTAAAAAGAACACAAGCAATGTATGAAAGTTTTAAAAGACCACAGTTAAATTCTTAACTATTGGAAGGTTTGTCCCTCAACGCTACGTTTTCCAAAATCATTACCACTTACTGTCATTCAGCACTCCAGCATTGCAACGGTAGATTATTGCTTCATATTTTCCGAAAGGAAATATATTTTTTGCTATCAAAACTGGTCTACATTAACTATAATTTACTTCAAGACTTGGAAAGAAGCAATAAATCAAGCAGATACTTATCTGTCCAACACCTTTAATTATCTGAACATTAAACAGGCGGCCATCCTCCGGCTTTTTGTCTTCCGACATTATGGTGTTTTTCTTCCACAATCAGAAGTTATCAAGTCTTCTGATTATTAATGAACTTCCCAAATAGCTGCATAGAGCAGGCTGAAAAGCTCTATCTATTAAAATGACATTAATGTAAATACAAAAGATGTTTATTTGGTTTTGTGTTAATTTGGTCCTTCTCACTGATCAGAATCGAAAGATCACTTAATCATGTAAGTAACTTTAAACTTCTGACTAGCCAGTGCCAGTAGATGTTTTATGAGTTGTTTTGCTACTCTGCATTACGATTTGAGCTCAAGCCTTGAGTTGCTCAATCTTAGAAACCTCTGAGGATTATGTGTCATTCAACCAAATCATGATTATAAATTTTATCTAAATTCAGAGTACTTGATGTGGTCATCATTGTGTTTTGCACTGCAGAGAATCTCAACCATAGAATGAATTCACATCTAGGGATTTTAGTTCTGAACTCACAATTATTACTTATGAAATGCTAATAATTTGGAGACCTTTTCTTCTCTATTTACGTATGTGTAGATAATGTACTTATGTGAGATAATGATTCAACTGTCTACTGTATTTAGTGCTTCATTATTGCCTTGGAAAACAGACAGATAATAATTTTGTTTTCTCATTTACAGACTTTCAGTTTTCTCAGATTCCACTTTTAGAAAAAGATGGTGTCAAATGAAACAAAGATATTTTGTTGCAAAGAAGCACGAAGAAGTAGCATAACTCTTTGTTAGTTTTGATCTTCAGTATTTACAGACTGGCTAAACAGCACTTTTTTCCAGCTCTAACAAAGGAGTGAACTGGCAGTAACCATAGCTGCAACTGATAAAAGGAGGTACTAGCTACTGCCAATCTCTAGCTACCCTGTGTAAGTCAATACTGCTCAGTAAAAGAGGACTGAGGACCAAGACCAAGTGCTAGACCTTCGGTCTGCCATAATTTGTAACTGCTGCCTTTCTCTCTGGCCGTACTTTGGACTGCTTTCTCCAAGATACCACTGGAACTCCGTTTGGGAATAGTTCACTCTAGGAACCACCCCTAAAAGACACAATGGCCAATAGTGCCCCAGTTTTGACTCACTCTGTCCTACAACACTGCTCTACTCATACTCGCATACTCATGGCAACCATCTGTGGCAGATAAGACTGACCTTCAGTCCCTTTAAAACTCTCTACCATTTGTGGACTATAATATAATCATTAAAGTATTCTGAAGCTATGGCTCAGGAGACACAAGAGAATCTTATTACTGCAGAGTGTAGCACACAGAGCACCAGGGAGACCCAAAGCCCAGTGGTGGATAGTGAAGATTCCATCTGTGTACTGCAGAGGGAACTCATCCTACTATATCTGTGCTGTCTGGTGTCAGTCCATGGGTCTCTTTCTTAGTCTTGTAAATGTACTCTAGAGCACAGACTGATTTTGATGGAGGGAATTGAAAGACCTGGTTTGCACGCTAGAATTACTATCTTCAGGCAAAGCTACAGGCATGTTGGCATGTGTTCTGCCCTTTAGTAGGAATATTTGGAAAGTTACTGTCTATACTCTTCCATGTACAAAGGAGAGAAATCTGAATCCATGTCTCTTTGCAGCTTATGACACTCTCTCCATTGACTTTAGTGGCCTTTTAATCAGGCAGTTATCCTCTGGGAGTGCGTGACATATTTTGCTAGAACTAAGTTCACTTAATTTAAATGGCTTTGCACAAAACATCTATTTGCTAAAGAACAAAGAAGTTGAAGAGGCTATGATTTCTCTTTATAAATTGGAATATTCTGACTAAAATAATAAACATCTTAAATTTATAAACTTCTAACTAAAAGGAAAAAGAAAATAAATGCCAAAGAATTAATCAAATTTCAAACACTACTGGGGAGGATAAACAAAGAACCTAAACAGGGCATTTTAACATTTTAAATATAAAGAGGGAGTTCATTTTCCCACTGTATTAAAAAATAACACTTTTTTTAAAACCTCCATTTAAAAACTAGTAAAGCAATCAAAACTATGCCATTTTGTAATTTAGTTAACATGATACAATCTGGTGAATCCTTGACAAAGGACAAAAGTAACATAGTTGTGCATGTGTCTCTTTTTAATTATTTTAATGATTCATAGTAGAACAGATGTGTTCGTGAATGTTTAGAAATCTAGGAACACCATGTGTCTTTCCAAATTGGGTGCAAGCATGAAAAGGAAAAGTTAAGGCACTCTTGTGATCATATATTGAGATGAGAATGGAGTGCACGTTATTAATTGTATTTGTGCAGGCAAGTGTTCAGCTGCAGCTAAATAAGTTACTCTACATAGAGATAACTCTGTGTGTGTGTCCATCCTTTGGAACAGAGGAAGTTCCATGCCAGAAATCATATTTGAGGAGGATTAACATTGTCAAGTGCAACATAAAGAAGTCTGCAAATGCCAAAGTTATCAGTGAATGTTACTGTAATGAAAAAAACATGCCACTGTGTATGTATACAAATGAACCTACTTAGAGTTGAAAAGATGAACTAAAAAAGATGAAAATTTTCTGAAAAGAAAACAAAAAATAAAAGAGCAACTGACCTTAATTGTTTTAGCTGCTTCATGATTTATAAGGTAGCACAGAGGAAAATGTTTTTCAGTACATTGTTTTTCCAAATACCGCTTGTCTGATTTATTTTTGTTTTGGCTCCTTTTACATTTAAGAATGCTGAAGATGACAAATCTAGTTGTTCATTTATGCTGGATACTCCCTACAAGCTTCAAGTTGTATCTATCATAACTCCTCCAATAGGAAAGATGGGTGTTGCCTTTTGGATATCCTTTGCAGAAAGGATTGGGGGTTGAACTGGATGATCTCCAGAGGTCCCTTCCAACCCTTACTATTCTGTGATTCTATGATTGAACAGACCATTTTAGTTGTCTCTTACTAGGTCTCTGGTGCTGGGATGTGATGGACTACAATGACCCACTTGTGGAGGTGAACAGGTCTGAGGAAGTGGAGTCTGTTGCTGAGGAAGGGATTCAAATCAGGCCTCTGTGCAGATGTCACACTAGGCTTTCATCTGTGCCTGTCATTTTTTTTTCCATTAAAAATGTTTTATTTTTGCTCCCTTCAAAAACAAAACAGAGCGGCAAAATCTTTCCTGACGAATGCCTCACATCTTTGCTTGTCCCAGAGGAACACTTGGCAAAGTAAACCAAAGTAGTAATAAAGCAGAAAAGCTTTTGACAAAACATTCATCTAGTTCTGTCATTTCAAACGGATAATTTCAGTCATTAATTTTATGGATGTGGAGGGGTTGTTTTGGTTTTTATACTGTGAAAGCCTGCTGGAAAAAGATGATTGAAAGTAATCTCAAGCTATGTCTTTATGCTGAAAT